>MNCI01007828.1:150846-167198 GCA_015680685.1 Gnetum montanum
GGTAAACCTTATGGGCTACCTCTAGCTTGACCTTTTGCATGTAAATCCCCTTTCAATCTTTGCTCATCCCTAGCCACTCTTCTATGAACCCTCAATGGTTTACATCTTTGCTGGTACTCTCCCCTATATGTAATCATTAGAAGGGACACCAAAGAGATCTATGAAAAGGTTTTTAGTGATCTCAAACACCACCCGCACATTATGCACCCGCATGCGAAAGCGGTCAGCCCTTTTCAAGAAAGAATCAACAAGGGTGAGCATCTCTACAGCCGAAATGCCTGGGTTTACTACTAAAAATAGGTCCATAAGCCCAGCCTCCTAGACATTCTAAACAAGGGTGGCTAGGGCCCCATTTCATAACTAGTGTTGTGTCTCGTCCACTTCACCGTATTTAAAGAAGAGGTTAGTTTCGTCACATCCAAACGTGATTACTGTAACCTCTGTAGACTCGACCATTACTCTAATAATCAAAAAAAATTAACAAAAGGAAAAAAAATCAATCACTTGAACACATGAAAACAAGTGCATAATCTAACCCACTAGGTGTGAATGGTGTGGGGAATGGTGGGATTTCCACCAAAACCTCTTCCATGGTGGGTGCATGATGGGATGTCCATTCGCCATCCAACCATCCAATTTCTTTGCATTTTAGGTAGATATTGGCATGCTTGGTTGGATAGGTCCTAAATTCAATCCCAAGTTGTTCTATAATGCTAGCATGCACATTCCGAGTAGAAGAGAACTCTTGCAGGGTTGTTTGGACCAATGCCAATGCCCCCTCTTGGTTGTGAAGCCCATCCTTGTCAATTACGAACTTGGCAACATATAGAGCACAATAAACATTGCAATTATGTAAAAAATGGTATAACATGCTCAAGTATCTTCATAGGACTCAACCGTCGGCACAATAGATGGTTCCAGGTGGATTCTAGAAGAGAGTGCCCATGTGATGAGTGACAAACAAGGTGTTGTACTCATGGTAACACTTAAATTCAGGCATAGCCCAAACCCAAGACAAGCATCTCAAACCTTTTGGGCACCTATTTGAGCTCCCTTGCCCTTCTCCTTCAATAGATTCATTAGCCATAACTTTAAAATGCCCCATTTTATCCCTAGCAATAATGTTTCAACAAGAACACAGGTTGTCTTAGCCAACAAGTGTGACCATACTATCACACTGAAATGGTGAAGGAGGAGCTCTAGGAATTCCTATGCACCTTCCCAAAACTAGACTGCTTGGTCCCTTACTCGTGCATGAGGAGGAGGGACGTTGGCCATAGGGGCACTTAGGCAACATAGAACCCCTACTAGCACAATCACGATCAAGATGGGTTTTAACAAGATCTTGCATAGTGTAGCACAAAGCAATTAGTTCATAGTGTTCAAGTGACAATTACAGTATAGTGTAGCACCCCCTTCTATGCAAACTTTTCTAAGTATGAAATGTTACACCCCTGGCATTGTGAGATAAACCCAAATTTTTGCCCCAAGTATCAGTCCCATTTTCATGACTTGTCCCATATAGCGTAGAAACCATGTTACACACAGCGTATCAGTGTAGCACATGACATAACATAACCAGTACACTCTACATAGCGTAGCAGCTATGTTACATGTAGCATAGCATAGCAGGCATACCCTGGGTAGCATAGTGGTTGTGTCACACGTGGTGTAATGTTTACACCTTGCATGGCATGACAGACATAGCAATATAGCAAGTATGGTAGTGTAGCAGCATGACAGCGTAGCGTAACAGGCATCGAAAATAAAACACAGCCTATCAATCATGCTGAAAAAAGTAACACAACCTGAGAAGAAATACATAATGTTTACATAGCCCCAACCCTATTCCCCTTACATGGAATTTAACAAAAGTAAATCAAAAAGTTCTCCACACATGCTACACTACCAAGAATGTGTGCTAGGCCGCATAGAACCTCTCAAACCCTTGAAATGGTGCATCACCCACTCCCAACAATGGTGGCTAGTGCAGCACTGCATACCAACTGTAGCATAGCGATCGTCATGACAACTGCAACCAAAGCGAAAACAACTACAGCATAGCAGCTAAAGTGGCAGCTAAGGCCATAACAACAATGGCCATAGTGTGGCAATGGTAATGACCATAGCAACTAGGGCACGGTGACTACAGTAACAACCCCACTAAATAAATCACACAATGTAAGCAAGGGTAGTGTAGCAACTTACTAGGTAGACGGCACCTCCTGTCGTTCCTCAATGCACACCCTAGAAAGACATTGTAGGGTGTGTTCCCTTCCTCCACATTGGCAAGACCTTGATGCCTATGTTCACTCCTACACACCATCATCCTTTTGACAAACTCAGGTGCATCGACTACTACACTACCTCTCTGTTTGAACCACGCTATGCTCTAGGTGTTAGCTCTAATAGTGAAAATGACAAGATTACCATTGGTAATCCCCTATTTATAGCCTACAAGGTTATAGCACTTGTTACTGCCCGAGGCGTTCCATGTCCCGCACGTAACACAGGATGCCCCTATCCACTACAGCATAGCATGAGATGTCACATGTCTACTACAGCATACCACATAGCTACAACATAGCACATAAATGCACAAAAATTTTCACCTCATTTTTACAACGTTGCATGGTTGTGGTCCACTACAACCTTAAACTAGCAATTCTAACTTACAACGTTGCACGGTTGTGGTTCACTACGACCTTAAACTAGTAGTTTTTGGCATATAATGTTGCACAATTACGGTCCGCTACAACCTTAAACTGGAAATTTTAAAATTCCCTCTATATTCTAGTCATAGTGGCGGTCTGCTACGACCTTAAACTAGCAATTTTTGGCATATAACTTTGCATGGTTTCGGTCCGCTACGACCTTAAACTGGAAACTTTCTGACATTACATAATTACCTTGCATATATTTCATTACATGATGCTGTGTTGAGCAAGCATCACTTGACTTTGTTTGTTTTTCTTATTATTGCAAGAGTGCAAAAGAAAAAAAATGTCTACATATGATGATCTTCGTTCGCCCTTAATTCTGAAAAGACCCCATGGCATAATCATGAGGCACTTGAACATAGAGTTGGTAGACTTGGAACATTCCCCTTATGATACCAACATAGTGTCCCTAGAAACATCCCTAGACTGGCCCAAACATCTAGTCCAAACTCTAGATTTAGAAGCTGGTGATGTAACTGGGGATCCCCTTATCAAAATCCCTGTGACTACATCCAAAGGGGAGTCAAGAACATTAAAAGTTAGCTCGTTACTAGAGTCACAAGTCAAAGAAAGCATCTTTAGAGTCCTCAATGATAATGCCAAATTTTTTGCATGGTCGTATGAAGATATGCTAGGCTTAAACCCATGCATCATACAACACAACATCATACTAGATTCACGTGTCAAGGTGGTCAAACAAAAAGCTCACAAGAACAAACCAGATATTGCATTAGCTATAAGTAGTGAAATCACTAAACTTTACGAAGCTGGGTTCATTTGGGCAGTTGATTAATCAGAATGGGTATCAAACATTGTAGTCATTTCAAAGAAAACTAGGGGTAAACAAATTTGTATAGACTTCTAGGATTTGAATAAGGCAATGATTAAGGACGATTTACCATTGCCTAGCATCGACCAACTTATCAATACTACGGCCAATCATGCCTTACTGTCCTTTATGGATGGGTTCTCAGGCTACAACCAAATCTGCATAAACCAAGAACATTAGCTAACAACTACCTTCATGACCCCTTAGGGAACCTTCTACTACAAAATGATGTCCTTTGGGCTAAAAAATGCAAGAGCAATGTACCAGCAAATGATGACCTACATCTTTAGTGATTACCTTTTAGAAATGCTAAATGATTACGTGGATGATATAGCTATTAAATCTAAGAAAACTACTGATCATGAAAATAACCTAAACTTGGTCCTTCAGCATTATCAAAAGCATGAACTTCACCTCAATCCTAGAAAGTGTGTTTTTGGAGTCAAAACCAAATGCATGTTACATTTTGTGGTGTCAAAAACAGGGATACATGTAGACCCTGATAAAGTTAAAGCCATTGTTAACCTAGGATCACCTACAAACCTTAAGGAGGTGCATAGGCTATAGGGCAGGGTATAATTCATAAGAATATTTATCGCAAGGTTAACTGATAAGTTGCATCCAATGCAAGACTTTTTGAAAAAGGGAGTTAACTTTGAATGGACAAATCAATGTCAAGAAGCTTTTGATAGCTTAAAGAAAGATCTTATTCATCTTCACACTGTTTACCCTCTACAAAGAGACAAATCCTTTTACATTTATCTGGCCACTTTAGCTAGGTCCATTGTGGCTTTGCTCTACCAAAAGAGGAATGATGATTCCGAAATCCTTGTCTACTACCTAAGTTATGTGTTGGTATCCTACAAAGCAAAATACAAGTAGAGAAAAATTGTCTTACTTTAGTGTTCGCATTTAAAAAGTGGAGGCATTACCTGTTTCATAGAAAAGTAAACATTATTTGCAAGAATAACATACTTCAGGCTATAATCAATATATACAAAAGTAAAGATAGCCCGATGGAAAGCCATAATCACTAAATTCGATCTACATTATGTAGCACAATCATCTATAAAGGGTCAAGCAATAGCTACATAACTTACAGCTTCACCTACCAATGACCAGGTACTAATAGAACCTAAGTTTCTAGATGAGCACGTTAGTAGCATCAGCACAGTACCTGCAGATTTCAAAGCCATCCTACATTTTGATGATGCCTCAAATACACAAGGTGGCAGTGTTGCCACTGTTCTCACATTTCCCTCTAGGGAGATCTAACCTTTTTCATATCATTTCACATTTCTTTACACCAACAATGTAGTAGAATATGAAGGTCTCCTTAGGGGCATTCTAATAGCTCAAGAGTCAGGAATCCAAAACTTAGCAATTAGAGGTGACTCGCAACTAGTCATTAATCAAGTTACAAAGGTATTCTCTTGCAAGGCACAACATTCACAGCCTTACCATGATTTAGCCAAACATTTGCTAAAGTAATTTACAACCCTAGATGTCCAACATGTGCCCTATAGTGAAAATACTATAGCTGATGCATTGGCCACATTGGCCCTAAGTGTGTCACCACACATGTTTGTTACCTTACCTACTATGATAGAGAAATGCACTGACCCCATCATTCACACAGCAAATATTGCATCTGTAAGTGTAGTACATACTTGAGAATGGTATGATGACATTAAAACATACCTCCAACATGGAGAACCCCCACACAACCTGACATCTACCCAAAGGGATGCAATACAGAAGTGAGTACGACTATATGTCTTCGTAGGAGATAACACTTTATGCAAACATTCTTATGATGGGATATTGCTAGTTTGCGTTAATGGGAACGAAGCTCAAAAATTGTTGATGAGGTCCATGAGGGACTATGTGGAAAGCACATAGCTCCCAGAGCTATGGTAGCAAAGATTAGGCATCTAGGCTACTACTAGTCTCACATGGAACATGATTGCATTGTCAAAGTAAGGACATGTGATGTATGTCAACGTCATGAGAACCTTATACATGTATCACCTACTGAGTTACATCCCACGCAAATCACATGGCCTTTCCAACGTTGAGGACTAGATATCATAAGACCCATTACACCTAAGTCTTCTGTAGGACATAGTTTCATTATTACTGTAACTGACTACTTTACAAAATGAGTAGAAGCTATTCCTCTCAGAAAGACCATGTCCCAATAGGTTTTCAAGTTCATGTTAGACAATATAGCTACATGATTTGGCCTTTCCATGACTATTGTTATCAACAACAGGCCAAAATTTAGTAGTACAGAAACCATAGGCTTTTGCGAAAGTCTTGGTATCAAACATTCTTTCTCATCATCATATTACCCCCAGGAAAATGGTCAAGCAAAGAGTACCAATAAATTCATCATCAACCTTTTGAAAAGGATGCTTAGCAACAGCAAGAGGTGATGGCACAAGCAAGTCCTCTACATGATTTGGGCTTATCATAAAACATGTAGGATAGCTATAGGTAAGACCCTGTATAGTATTGTATATAGATCTAAAGTAGTGTTACCTCTTGAATTATAGGTCCCGTCACTTCGAATGATCCTTTCAAATGTCACGAATGAGGCTCAAAACAACGAGTCAAGGATCATTGACCTTGACTCTGTAGAGAGGAGCACATCCAAACACTTAATCACATTGAGTGGTACCAAGACAAGCAATGGTGGAAACATCACTGTAATTTGCACCAATGACCAATCAAAAAGGGGCACTTAGTCCTCAAGGTCGTTCATGAACCCATGAGCAAATTCTTAGCCAATTGGGAAGGCCCCTTTGTAGTTACAAAAGCTTATGAGAATGGGGTATTCAAGCTAGCTAACATAGATGGCAATGAATTCCCAAATCCTATCAACCATTTGTACCTAAATCCATACTATGCTTAACATGCAAGATTACACCAAACATAAAGTAAGGTAAGCGCCAGAGTCTGCTATGACTATAAACTAGCATAGATCATCCACTATGACGTAAAACTAGCATAGAACATCCGCTATGACATTAAACTAGCACAACACATTTTTGGGCCATGACATAAAACTAGCACCCATAGATTTTCCTTGGGCCATGACATAAAACTAGCACCCATAGCATGGTCCACTATGACCTTAACCTGGCCATCCTCCATCCGCTACGATGTTAAACTAGCAAACCAGTTTGTTGGGACCTTAAACTAGCACAATGGTCTACTAGGACCTTAAAATAGCATAGCTTGATCTGCTTGGACCTTAAACTAGGACCATGGTCTACTAGGACTTTAAACTAGCACATCTGATGGTCTACCAAGACCTAAAACTAGGTTCATAGTGCAACACCTTCCAGCTCATACATGTGGCCTTGTGAACAAGTGAGCAAGCATATCTTTGAGCTTCCTAAGAAAAATGGAGTGAGATGTGACAGTTCTAGAATGATGTTCATGCCACCAAGGAAAAACCCTCTAGGATAGATGTAGCATCATTTTCCCTAGCATCTTACTGATCTTTTAAAGATGTCATTCAACATATTGCTGACCTTCTGGAGCTACCGTCACCACTGCCAATCATCTTGGCCGTAGCTCTCACTGTCAGCACCTTATGCTAGAGCCCCAGCACTATTGTGGCCTAGCCACAATGCTAGCATCCTCCATCCCTCTCCATCACTAGAGTCTAAAAAAGCATTCAACTATTAGGCTTCTCACCATGTAGCTTGATTTCATGACTCTTGTCTTTGACAGGGATTCCTGAGCACCTACATCATCATCACTCCTAGACTCTTCAGTGCTCATTTCTGGCAAGGCCGTTGAAGCTTTCCAGCCTACCACTACCAAAGCCTACACTGGCCTTCCTACTTTGGACATTGCACATGTCAAAAATAGCACCTACCACCCTAGCAGTGTCCCGAGCAAGTAGAACTTCGCTCTAACTTCCCTTGATGGTTTTTTCACTAGTTTTCTCTTTGTTGTGTTTGCAGGATAAAAGCCAAGATGGCATCATTCAAGAACGTGTTCCACCATGAGAATAAGATACTAAATTATTCCAAAGTAGCTGCTTCAATCAACCTAGGTACTTGAGAGTGCATATCCTATTCTCCCTTTAGCCAACTTAACCTCCATTTCCTATACTCACAATTTTCGACTTCTTCCCAGGTTTTTCCAATGTGCATGAAACCATCTTCCATGCTCAGCCGCCAAGCCCATGATAGATGGAATGTAACTCATCCTATGGGAAGCCTTTGTAGACTAGTCAAAGCCCCACACAGATGTAACACAACTCATCATGGGGAGGAAACACCTGTCCTATAGCAACAACAAGGTTTCCTTCGAATGAACATGGGTGTGTAACAAAAATAAAAATAAAAATAATGCAAAAAAAAGGAATGAAAAAGAATAAAAATGATGATATAGCCAAGTGCCCAGAACAAATGGCACAATTGCTTCACAATCATCTCAGCATTGGATCGACCACCTACAAGCACTCCAATGAGATGGCAAGATCCAAATGGAAAAGACATTCATGTGTGTCAAATCCCTCATAAGCTTTAAAATGAAGGATCACACCATGGCAATAGCTCTCATAACAATGCATCCTATACCTTTCCTTTTCCCGAGCCCAAGTTCCTCAAACACATCCTCTTTCCCTATTATACTTAGCTTTTCTAGCACTCCCAAGCATAGTAAAGCATTATCTAAGTGAGCACTAACAAATAGTGTGGGTCTCACGTTCAACATGGTGTTTTATTTTCTTTATCGATGTCTCTTGGGTAGATCCTCTAGATGTCAACAAAGAGGAACCATTAAAACAACATAAATTTTGGGACTCTCACGATTCAGCATAGTCCCAAAATTTGGGCAAAGATCTCTACAAGTGCGGTATCACACTGAGCCGCATAGACAACATGGCACCCAGGACTTCTGAGCCTACCTGCCACCCTTTGTAGCATAGTCAATGCAACATCCAGTCATGAGACTAATTTGCACGAATGAAGCACTAAAAGTGGACCATGCAATTTGGAAAATTTTCTATCTCTCAAGCTATCAAGCTTGCTACACTCTCTAGCTTGTCCAACATGACAAATTCCCTAGCTGACGGTCCACCTAAGCACCAAGCTAGAAGCTATTGAAGGTGTTTAGGATGGACTAAACAATTCGGCAAGTTTTCTAATTGTGGAACCTACTACACTACACTATGCTACACAGCGTAGCAGGCCATGTGGTGACTGATCAGATGCAAAAGATGAAATTGGCAGATATTCAGTCCTCAAAGGTGTCTACATCGCTTCATCCTTGAAGTGTGATCAACATAACATGAAAAAAGCATGGCAAATGTCACAAAAGTTATTCCATTTTAGGTGCTACGCTGCAAAGCATAGTAGGACATGACAATATTTTCTCAAGTTGTCTTGGCATGGAGAATAAAAATGTCCATGCTTTGACCATGCAAAATGCTTATTCTACTACCACCTCAAAATGTGACTAAGATCCCAAGATAGAACACTTGCAAAGTGAGTAAAAATTTAGGCAAAACTAGATGCTACACTATGCTACACTACACATTGTAGCAGGGTGATAATGCAAGAAGATCCTCCATCAAGTTGTTCTAGCAAAAGGAGTTACACTTGGCCATGCTTCAACTTCTAAGACTAGCTATCCCACTTCGCCCTTAGGTCGCAATCAAAGTATCTTGACAAAGCATTGCAGTTCAAGCTCAAATTCATGTTAGACTGGATGCTACACTATGCTACGCTACATAGCATAGCACAACATAGCAGAGACATCATGGCTAAAAGTGTCCCAGGGATGAAACCAAGAGGTCTTAGGCTCCTTCAATATGAAAAGTGTAAGGGCTGGTTGCTAAAATAGCTTTCCTTACTAGGTCTTGAAGGGTTATTTTGGTTTTCGATCAAGATCCATCCCAAAATTGGCCGCTACGTTGCACTACCCTATGCAGCGTAGAACAGTGTAACACTTGAAAGGAGGCCATAGGACATCTATAGAAGCTTCAGGACTTGTCTTCAATGGCCATTTCTACCCTAGCATCTCCTTGGCAGTTGAGATCAGCAGTTTTCTTTGCTTGTTGCATCCCTTGTCAAGCCCCGAAATTGTCTCTACGCTTGACCATACTTGTAAGAGAGGGGAAGATGTAGTCCTGAAGTATAAGCTTCATTCTACACTTGCCATTAGCATTTTCTGTAAAAATATGGTAGTCCTTTGGGTACATGCAATCCAAACAGTATGGTCACAACTTAGCAAGTTTCACTTCTAGCATCGTTCCATTCGGTGTTGCACTTCAGTGTAGCACCACATGTTAGTGTAGCACATCCACATTTACGTCCTGTGGGACCCAGGACATGTGGCATCCAAACCACACTTCTCTCCCACTCCTGGCCCTATAAATACCCCAGTAAACAACGTTCAAAAGGTTGGCTTCTAAAAAAAAGAGGTGGGCTTCTTGGCGGTTGGCTTTTGGTAGTAGAGATTGGCGAACAGAAAGTTGATAAATAGCACATCTCAGTAGTAGCACTTTCCAGATCTCTCCTCAACCCAGTGTAGTAGCTCTTAGCCTAGCAAGCATTAGCTCATTGGTTCCTATTAGAACCCCATTGGTAGCAGTACGGGAGCTTTGACCATACCGTTCCATTGTTAGTTGTGCCTGTCTAGTACTGCACACCAGTTGTACATGTTCAACAACCAAACAAAGATCAAATCCCTCAATTTTGTGGTGGTTCATTCTCTAAATAGAAATCTCATTCCATTTTTGCTATTACATATATGTTTCATCTCTATGTACTTGTTCATGTTTATGGTCACGATTACATACTTTGATGCATTTCTATTATCATGCAACTCTCATTTTCTTCCATTTCAACCTCAATGCATTACATTTTAAAACTATAGTTTGCATATGGTTATTGCACACCATGTAAGTTCCTATCTGATCAACCAGACCATTCAGGGCACCCCATTTCTATCTTCTCCAGCACAACCCTCACACAAATCCGAGGTTAGGCTATATGCCCAATAACCTCTCAGTGTTCCAACCACTGATGTTTTCAAACGTAATAGTTATAATCTTATATATGATGATGTTTATGTTTTCTTTCTTTCTTTTTTTTCCTTTTTCTGTATCTTATGAGAACAATACAGATTTTTGGTTTATGTAGAAACATCCAGTTTTATGAATTGATGTATATGCTTGATGTTCATTTTAGCATGGATTTTTGTATGGTTTGATGATGTGAGAGATGTGTATATCGAGTGGTTGTATGGTTTGCAACTAGTGATGCTTCCATTCCCACTGTTAGAGAAGTGGAAAGTGGTAGTGGTAGTAGAGGCTCAAGAGATTTAAACATGTGGCCTATTAGTAGGGAATTAGTAGATCAATGTTAAAAGTTAGGACCTCCTAAATTTGATGGTACTGAGGATCCTACTACAGCTATAGAATGGTTGAAGGAGTTGCAAAAGGCTTTTGATTTGATAGGTTGATCATTAGTTTAGGAGACTCGATTGGTAATGTATCAATTGGTTAGAACTACTTGGCATTGGTGGATAATTGAGTAGGCCAATTGATGGACTAGCCAAGAGGTGATATGGGATGATTTTTTGACATATTTTAGAGCCTATTATATGCCTACCCAATATTCCTAGGCCAAGAAGAAGGATTTTTACCATTTGTATCAGGGTATTTGACTTGTGATAGAGTATGATGCTTGTTTCTTTGAGCTTAGTAGCTATGTATTCCATATGCATACAGATGCTAGCGCATAGGCAAATAGATTTGTTAAAGGTATGAGACCCTTTCTAAAGAATCATATCCTATTCCTCATATTGACATCCTATGATGAGACTAGAAGAGTTGCTATGGATTTAAAGGGGAGCTAGCATGAGGATGCAACTCATAGAGAGAGGTGATAGGGGTAGAAGAGAGGACAAACATCTAAAGGTAAGTCTAGCCCCTCTAAGAAGGCTCATGTACATGGAGGTGAGCACCCAACACTAGCTCATGGCCCTTCTATTGGAGCTAGTTGTGGGTCTATTGTTTGTTATAGTTGTGGGTAGCCTAGCCATCTGAAGATGGATTACCATAATTTTTTTGCATGTGGGTAGCTAGGACATCAGGCTAGGAAGTACCTGAAGTAGGCAAGTAGTGGTTGGACTAAGGATAGAAACCACCAATTTAATATGGACGTGGAACATCTATTTCTTAGTTAAGAGTGGACTAGAGGACCCAGGAATGGATGTACATCCTAATGAACTAGCCATTATACATGTAGCCAAATATAATGATGGAGATGGAAGGTAAAATTTTGGACTTTGATGTATTGATCTTCTTTAATCCAGGTGCTAGTCATTCTTTCATAGATCATAGTATTGTATATCATGTAGCTCTTGCATGTTACTCTCTTTTTCCTAGATTGATAGTATCATATGTTGAAGGTTATGAGACTTATGTTGATTAGGTGTATATAAGTATGCTAGTAGAATTAAAACATGTGTAGTGGATTAGTGATTTTCATGTTATAAATCTTGGGGTATATGATGTAATTTTAAATATGGATTGGTTGTCATAGTTTAATGCCAGTTTGTATTATCGGTAAAAGCTCCTAAGATTATAGTCAGATGATGATGCTTTAATTAAGATAGAAATTCATTCAAGGTCTATGCACCTAGATTTGATCTTCTCTCGAATGTATCATGGGATGCTTTGAAAGGGGCATGAATGCTTTGTGGCCATAGTATATAAAATCAATATGATGAAAATCAATCAAATCCTATGGTTCAGAAATTTTCTAATGTTCTCTAGTTAGAATTACCATGTTTGCCACCAAGATGAGAGTTTGAGTTTGAAATTGAACTTAAACCTAGTACAGAGCCTATTTCAAAAGCTTCACACAAGATGTTTCTCGTACAAATAGCAAAGCTAAAGATCCAGCTATAAGAATTATTAGATAAAGATCTTACCATAGGGTTTACTAGTGCTATTTATTCAAAAGAAATATGGGAGTTTGTAGCTATGCATAGATTATAGGTAGCTAAACCAAGTGACTATGAAAAACAATATCCTCTACCATGTATTAATGACTTGTTGTTCAACTTTGAAAAGCTTATGTATCCTTGAAGATTAATCTCAAGTCTAGGTATCATTAGGTGTAGATTCATAAGCAAGATGTATCAAAGACAACATTGAAAACCTAATATGACCATTTGGGTTAACAAATGCACTAAAAATTTTCATGCATCTCATGAATAGTGTGATGCAATTACTTTGTGGATCAATTTATGATTGTATTCATAAATGATGTCTTAGTATATTCTCCTGATGAGTAGTTGCATGTAAAGCACTTGTAGGTAGTATTAAAAACTTTGAGGAAGTACCAACTATACACTCAGCCATCCAAGTGTTCATTTGGAGCATGTGATTCCTAGAGTTGATATCTCTATGGATCTTACAAAGATTAATTTTGTTCATGATTAGCATGTATTGTAGTTAGTAGTAGAGGTTCAAAGCTTCTTAGGATTAGCAAGTTATTATTGTAGGTTTATGAAACTTTTTTCTCACATAGCATCTCCTTTAACTTAATAGTTGAAAAAGGATACTAGCTTTGTTTGGATCTTAGATTGTGAGGCTGTAGTTGAGAAGCTAAAGCATAGATTAGTGACTACTCTAGTATAAGTATCTCCTACACCAAGACATCCATATGATGTTTGCATTAATGCTTTGGAAGACAGATTTGGTTGTGTGTCGATGTAGGATGGACATGTTGTGGCTTATGCATCTTCTCAATTGAGGCCACCTGAAATAAGATATTTCATGCATGATCTAGAGTTGGATGTTGTGATATTCACATTGAAGATTTGATGAAATTATCTATATGGAGAGTAGGGTACTATTTGGACTAACCATAAAATCCTCTAATATCAATAGTTAAACCTATGATAATGTAGATGGGTGGAGATGCTTGTTGACTTTAATTTCACTATCAAATATTTGGTATGCCTGACATGATATTCCTTAGTGGAAATGGGATGCCATTGATATGGATTTTATTATTGGTATTGCATGGGCTTGTAGTGGACATGATGCTATATTAGTAGTTGTCAACATGTTGATAAAACCTACTCATTTCATTATCACTTGAGAATCAATGAGAGTAGTAGAGATAGTGTGGTTGCATGGTGTGCCATGGTGGATTATTAGTAATAGAGATACTCAATTCATATCACATTTTTGGTAGCATTTTAGACAAAGATGAGTACAAGGCTGAACATGAGTTCAACATATCATCCACAAACAAATAGATAGACTAAGTGAATCAGATTCTCGAGGACATGTTACCACTCATTGAATTTGCATATAATAATAGTTATTAGGAGAATTTTTGGGAAACATCATATGAGATTTTATATGGTAGGCCATGTAAAATACCTTTATTTTGGAATACCATAGAAGATCACCAATAGGTTAGCATAAATTTGGTGAAGCAGACCACAAAGTAGGTGCAATAGATTTGAGATGGATTAAGAGATACCCAAGATAGGCACATAACATATGCTAATCGATGCTAAAGACCACTAGAGTTTGTAGTTAGGGAACATGTGTTTCTTTGTATTTCTCACCTAAATGGCCTTACATAATTTAGCCAAAAGGGAAACTTGGCTCCTAAGCACATTCATTCATTTGAGGTGCTATAGAAGATTGGAATAGTAATTTATTATATAGCATTACCTCCTCAATTGACACATATACATGATGTGTTTCATATATCTATGTTGTAACATTATGTGCCTAATGAGTATCATGTGATTAATCATTCAGGAATATAACTATAGTCTGATGTCAGTTATGTAGAACATCCAATAGAGATTTTTGATTTCATGGTGTGAAAGCTACATAGTAACATTGTAACTATGGGTAAGGTTTTAAGAAGTACACATGGAGCTTCAAAGGCTACCTAGAAGGTAGAGATTAAGATGCATGTAGCTTATCCTAAAATCTTTTGAGAAGAAGATTCTCAAGGAGGGAAGAGTGTAACATCCCTTCTAGAGACATTAGGTATGGAGATATGATTATAATTTATATATTATATATGCATGATCTTAGTGGGTTATTAGGGACATGTTAGCTTGCTATGATTTCTCTTTATATGCCATGACATTTTATTCTCTATGTTACGATTATGATGCCTTTACATGCTTAACTAACATGATTATGTATGCTAGCCTTATGTGATATGTTAGATAGGTGATGTGGCTAGCAAGGATGTTGGATTAGGGTACAAGAGCAACTATTCGGTGTGTATTTATGCTTTATGTATAATTTTGGTATTTATACACTTGATTTGTAGTGCTATGTTTGTGATATTTGGATGTGATTTTAGCTAGTAAATGTGTAGAGCATTTGATGTGGATCTTGTAGGTTTAACTGAATTTTAATTTGGAGTCCTAATGTAATTATTATGCATGTTTAAAGTGCATAGCATTATTTAAGAAAGAAAAAATAAACTTATGAATCTATTTCCTTTAAAAAAATTTAAAAGGAAAATAAATTTTTTTCCCATGGCACATGATGTGTGTAACAAAAAAAATGAATTTGAAGTATAATGCATATGCATTATACATTATTTATACATAAAAAAAAAGGCACCATCATTTTTCTTTTGTTTTTATCACTACCTCCTACACCACATACAATAAAAATTTAGGTTTTCTATTTTCCCAAAAATAGCAACTAACTTTGAGTTTTTTCTTTTCCGTTTCTTCAACTTTCTTCCATTTTTCTACCTTTTTTTGAAATTTTAGCTTTTTGGAAGGATTTTGCTTACTATGAACTTGGATTTTGGATTGCTGTAATTATATCTACATGGATATAGAACTTGTTTAGAGCAAAATGGATTTTTACTATATTTTCTTATTTTTGACTTTTTGCTTCAACAATTATAATTAGTGGGTTGGCTTTACCTTTCCCCTATATGTTTGTGCTTAATTAGTGTATGTGATCATGCAATATGGGCATGTGGGGTGGATAGTTAAAAGATTGAGTTTACAATTTTTGTTGCAGATTATTTATGAATAAATATGCAATGTATGAAATGAAGTGGACTTGTGGAATATTAGATGTGTTGTTGATAAGACTAGAATTGTTAGAATATTATATTTTATGGACCTATTGTTGCCCAAGAGTTTCTAGAAGTTTCAATTATCACTAGCTATAATTAAATATTCTTTATTATTTTATTATTTAAACTTTAAATGCACATAACTTTGCTTCTGGGAGTTCGATTAAGGTGAAATTAGTGTCGTTGGGATCATCTTGGGTTCTACTTTCTAATCATGAAAATTTTTTCTTTTTTTAGCATATATCATTTTGGAGGTTTCAATAGTGATCATTTTTACATAATTATATGTAGTTTAAGTATGATTATGGTGCGAAATTTTGTTTTGTCAAGTTGTGGTATTATTCTCATGAAATGAATGGGACTATTTGTTGGCAACCATTTGGGATGCGACCGCCAACGAGTGTCCTCGAACAAGATTTAGGTGCTTGCTGGTCTCTGGCAACACCAAGGCCCAGATACCTCCAAATAGACTCAGTAGTTAATGTGAGTATGTGTGTGTGCTGTTGCAGTGTGCAGTTGTGAAAAATGAAGCTATTGTGTGGTGTGTCAACTACAAATGACTTATCTTAAAGAGATTCAGCCAACTTTGCCAAGTACTGTGAGTTGTTGAGAGTTCCTATATTGTTCAATTACCTAGTCTATGCGGTCCTTATAATACCTACTTGTAACAAATAAAATTTT
>MNCI01007828.1:172703-191740 GCA_015680685.1 Gnetum montanum
CCAAGGATGATACTATCTAAACCACTAGCTAAAAAAATTAAACAAAATAAAAATAAAACATAACTCACAGTACTTGGCAAAGTTGGCTGAATCTCTTTAAGATAAGTGATTTGTAGTTTACACACAATGCAATCGTTTCATTTTTCACAACCGTACACCGCAACAGCACACACACATACTCACAGTAACTACTGAGTCTATTTGGAGGTATCTGGGCCTTGGTGTTTCCAGAGACCAGCAAGCACCTAAATCCTGTTTGAGGACACTCATTGGCGATCGTGTCCCAAACGGTCACCAACACTATTAAGTGTGGATATATGTGGTCATGTTATGCTTATTTTGGATGTGTTGTGCTTGTGATGTGTTGGCTTAAGCTAGCCTATATTTGTATATGTCTTTCCAACAACACTTGTAGTGGTCTCTAGTAGGATGTGCTAGCATAAGGATGTGGATTAGTTAGTGATGAGGCACCATGGAGGTAGTTATGGATGGACCCCCACTATGATGCATTAGTGAGGTTCTTGTCTTAGGCTTCATCTTGAGAGTGGGAGAGCATAGGTGTATTCATCCCTATGGCTAGTACATGGCATAAGTATGTCTGTCCTTATACCTAGTCCTCTAGAAGGCTAGTGGTTATGGGTCATAAGTTGATGGACCCTAGTATCAGTTGGGTAAAAAAAAGACCTAAAGGTAACGATTGTTTATGAGTACTCATGGCAATTTTTCACATGCTACACTAAGTGTGGATATGCTAGAAACCACATAGAAAAGGTGTATATGATGATATTGGTTTGTGAGCCATAATGTTGTTAATATATCTTATGATTACTCTACAATTGTGTAGTTCATGTGTTTCTTGATGGTATGGAGTGGGTATGATGGCATGAACATGATAGTGGAGATTCATGTGGTGTTGTGTAAAAAATGTATGATTGATTATGTTTTATAGTGATTATATCTATGACTATGTGATAGCCATATGTTCACTTTGGTAATGATTATGTCAATGTTATGTGTGATATCATATGTACATTTGTTTCTTAGAGCATGTGCAAGACTGATAGTTGATGTAGGTTGCCATATACCCCATTCCTCTCCTTTAGTGCAACACTTGTTGACCATTTAATAGGAGAAGTGCAAAGCCTTCCTACTTAATTTTATACTAACTTTATTTAGTTATAGGTAGAAGCTACATGTGTATAGGTGAACACTGAGAGAGAGTAGAGGAGAGGGAAAATCCTGGGGATTGGTTTATGTATATTTCCATTTATAGTATTCTGGACTATTCATATTTGTATGACCCTCACTTTACTCTTATATATATGATGATGTTTATGTGTTTTTGTATCTTATGAGAGAAGTACATATTTTTCATTTATGTAGAGACATGCAATTTTATGAATTGATGTATATGCTTTTTCTTTAGTTTGACATGAATTTTTGTATAGTTTTATGGTGTGATATATATATATATATATATTAAGTGGTTTATTCTTAATGTATTTTCATGCACCACTAGTTTCTTAGATTGCCATGCTTTCATTATGTTATTACTATTAATGATCATATGCATCACTTCATCCTAGCTAAGTGCAGTAGGGCAAGGTGTTACAAATCTAAACCATGCTCTTCACTTTGGTTTAGATAAAGAATGGTGCACCAAAAAAACTATTTTGCTCTTTAAAAAGGAGATAGATTGGATTTAAATAAATACATGTTGATTATAATTAGTAATATTTTTGTTAAGTTTTTGGGAAATATTATTATTGATTGTGCAAAAGGGCAAAATAAAAGATATTTTATTTGCTTTGTGCATTTCTCTAAAGCATATGATTCAATTATTCAAAGTAAGCTATGGAAGAAATTACAAGACATGAATACTCCATCTTTATTATTTGTTATTCATAGTCTTTACCAAGAGGCATATATACTAATTACTAATCACCATTCTCCTAAAAATGTTTTATTTCATAGTGATATTGGGATGAAACAAAGTTATTCTCTTTTATATACATTTTTAGTATTTTTATTAATGAACTTGAAGAGTGGATGCTATAATTCTATGTGAATACTCTATTAATATTAATAATCATTATGTCAACCTTTTGCTGATGATGTAGCTCTCATTTCTAATTCTAAGAAAGACCTACAAAAAATGCTTACTATTTTCGATGATTTCTACTAATAGTCAATAATAATAGTTAATGTATCAAAAACCTAAATTACGGTGTGTGGCACTAGAAATAATGAATTACTCCTTTACTATTGGAAAGAACCAAGTAAACGTGACACCAACTTATAAATATCTTGATTTGGATCTTTCTTACAATGACAAGTGGGAGGCATGCATCAAATAGAGAATTGGAAGCAAATTGATAATCTTATTTGACTTAAAAACCAAATGTCAAAGAAAGCTATATTCACCTAGAAAATCAGAAAATAATTATTTTGTTCTACTATGCAACCAACTCTTTTGTATGGATATGCAGTGTGGGGTCTTGAACTTGCTAGTAAATATTTAAAGAAAATGAAAGAAGTTCAAAAGCATTTTTTGGGAGAAGAATTCCAAGTTAAAATGTAGGTATAATATGATTTCTTTCTACTTGAAGAAGATATGATGCCTTTAGACATAGAATCTCTTTGTCAATTTGCAGCATATGTACGTAATCTCTCTTATAGTATGATGAATCATGTTTTTCATATGCTTTGATATCAGGGTGGCCACGATATCGGGTACACAATATCGGGTAAGTGATATCATAGCCCAAGATGAGGTATCATACATTTGATATCATAGGGTTACTCTTGGGTCTATAAATATAGCACCCAGGTGCACAATTGGGAGTAAGTTTTTGAGGTCAAGTAGTGAAATTCTTGCAGTTTCTTCATTTGAGAGTTAGAATATTTTCCAAGTGCCCACATCAGGAGATCTAAGTGTGCTCAGATCTTTATTCAAGTATTTATGTACCTAAACACATCATTGTATTGGCAATAAAGATAAGCTCTTTGATTCATCCTTGCAGTACTTGAGACTTTCTTTCTTTATGCATATATATATCATGATATCATGTAGTTCACAATTAATGTTATTCATTCAGCAATTAGTTTTGATTAATTAAGCAATTAATTAAAATACACAAGCACAACCCCTTTGAACATACGTGTGACACTTGGTAGCTCAAAAATTATTAGTTTTTGACAACCCAGTAGTGTTACTCGAAGTTCAAGATGTGTCCAGAAAGTGGGGACAGTTACTTGTGTTAGGCTAGATTAGGCAATAGTTTACTTAGCACTTAATTACTCTCACTTTTATTCTTGTTTTAGTGATCAAATTAATAAAACACAAAATAATAAAAATATTATGCCTCACTATGGACTAAACCATATGTGAGAAAGCTACTACTAGTCCAAGTGGGAAGATAGTGAACTATGATCAACGTATAACTGTCTAGGTGCCACAACTAGTCCATCCACAGAGTTCAACCAGATCACATGTACACACTTGTATTCATATGCTTGAGCGTAGGGGTACCTCACCACTCATCATTGGCACCATTGTTGGGGATAGTGCTAGTTATCTAGATTAGTTATATCATACAAGATCATTGTAAAAGAGTATTAACGATATATCTTTCGAAAAGTATTCAAACACACACTATGAATTAACAACAATGTCTCACTCACATGGCAATGATTATGAACCACATAGTGCAACTATTCATTAGAGAACTAATGAATTATACAATGAAAAAGATTGTAGTGATCCATCTTATGAAGGGGTTTTTCATGACCATGGCCATCCTAACAACACTCGAAGACTACATTCACCTATGGTAGACAATCTTGAAGGAGATGACATCAATCCTAAACTAGGGAAGGAATTAAGGCCTAAGACCTCCTTGGTACTTAGAAACAATAAACCAAGGGACCATGAGGAACATTATAGAAGCCATGGATATCCTACTAGTTCCTCCTTTTCATCTTCCCCCTTAACTTTAACATCTAGTTCTGATGAAGATGAATGTAGGAATAAAGATAGAGCTCCATGAAAGGGTCAAAGTAAAAGCAAAAATTGAACCCACGGACACACTCAAGGTCATCAACATGATTACAAGTCTCATCGTCACCATTGATCAAATAGAGATGTTAATCACCACTTGTTTGACAATGATAATAAACCCCTCTTTGTCCCTGAAAGCCTAATGCACATCACAAAGGCTATTAAGATATCTCACAAGCATCACAAGAAGAGTCGACTACCTAAGCTCAACCTGAATAATATTCCAAAATTTGTAAGAGGCTATGATTTCGATCCACAACATCATTTACAAGCCTTCCATGATGTTTGTGTGCTCAAAAATGTGGACAGTAAATGGCAAAAGCTTAAGCTCTTTCCTAGGACACTAATCAATAAAGCCAAAGTATGGTATAGATCATTGGAACCAAATTTGATCAGACGATAGTCAACCATGCTAGAAATTTTTACTAAAAGATACCAGACTTATGCGCAAGGGTCTGCCTTGAGGAGACAAATCCAAAGATGGAAACAAGAACAACAGGAACCCTTGGACATGGCCTTAGATAGATACTATGCCTTACTAAATAAATTTCTAGGTCATAGATTCTCCGATAAAGGGCAAATGCTCCACATTATAGATGGGCTAGCAATGAAACAAGGGTGAACCTTGGAAAGTATGCTCGAGGACAACTATATAAGCTCCAAGGCCACCAGATCAAAGAACTAATAGAGCATTTGGTGAAAGAAGAGAGACAATTATCTAAATGGAAGAATGCCAAAGCATTTGAGCAAGACCCAACTCTAGAAATAACAAGGGTCTGAAGCCACAATGAAAAGGAGACAACCAATCTTGAAAGGATGATATAGTCCCAACCTTTGCCAATACAAAAATCGATAGATGAAATTGAGGCAAAGAATAACAAGATGACCACATGGGCAAATTAACAAAGTGTGAACTTAGAAGACATTGTTAGAGAGAGGATCATCCAAAATAAACCTGGCAATCAAAATAAACAAAGGGCACAGAAATTAGAAATAGTTAAGAACACTATTCAGCAACTAGGAAGTATGGCTAATGGTAACAAGGCCAAAGGCTAAACTACAAATAATGAGGATGGATGTGATGTCTATTTATATGACCATCCAAAGGGCCAATGCCTAGTCTTGTCACATCTATATGAGCATTGGGTAGGGAGATTGCACCGAAAATTCATACAAAGGTATTGATTTAGGCACATCCCTATTCCATAAGGTAATTATGGACAACCCCATGACCCATTATATTATCCTAAGGGGAGCTATTACTAGCCTCAACACTTTGTGCCATTGTAGTGGCAAAACTCACAAGTGTGGGAAAGTCCATCATCTAGTCAACCACATCCTCCCTATCCATCAAAACCAAACACCTACTATGACCAACATCTTGTTTCTCCAACTAGTTCTAAATCCTCTACTTCCAATCGTCATTATCACTCTCCTAAGTACCATTGATCCATGTCTTCTCCTGGGGATCACCACCTCATACTTCTCACACTTCTTCTCATCCTCAATATTCTCATCCTTCACCTCCTTCTACACCACCATTAGATGTATCAAATGGTTTTGCACCACCATGTCAACCAATGGATGTAACTTGTACTACTGCTATTAAAGGAAGTAGGTTCTCTCCGCAATTTGGGAAGCATCCCTTCTTTAGGCATGATCGTAAGAAGAAGAATAATACTTTCAAATCTACTTCACCTTCTAAACAAAGCTAAGGAAAACCTGGTGCCACACCTTCCTTAGCCCCATCAATAGCCCATGTCACCATACCTAGGCCTCCACCTCACACTCCAACATCCAGTGAATTTACCAATGTGAAGGGATACACAGATCCATGCATACTTCCATCTAGTCAAGGGTGTCATAGTGGGTTATATTTCCCTCATAATGTACACAAATCATCTAACCTACCCCACTGTTCTTTCTATAATCAAGTGTGTGATCAAAAATTTCTCTACCTAGCCACCATACCACCAATAGACACCTTGTGGCTTGGGCATGATGAACCCCTAACATTTTGTACATGCATGGATCCTATTCATCCACTTATTAATCCTAGTCACGACCAAATGTATAGTCATGGGGGTCACCCCCATTCTAATTTCTAAGATTCTTAAGTGTCTTTTGACTTTTTGTTTTACACATTTTTAGTTTTACAAATTTCTATTTTCCTATTCTTTGTTTTACATATTTTTGTTTTTCAGGTTATTGATCTTTTCTAAGTTTTTTTTTACACCATCGTTAATATATTTTATATTTATTGCATAACCTTTTAATTTCTTTTATATATCTTCTTGTGTTTGATATGTTTCTCTACTCTTTTTGCTAATAAGGTGTCAAGTACAATGGTAATGTGCTACTCAATGGTGGTATGTTTCATTTGTAATTTGATTGTTGATGTTAAGTTTCTAACTTTAAATGTCATTTCTAATGACTGGGACATGGTTTCTTTTCATGCAATAGGTAGTGAGTCCACATCATCCACCCATCCACATACTCTATGGTTTTTCTTATTTTGGAAGCATGCAGTCTCTTCTTCACTAACGCAACTTTAATAAATTGGTGACTGGTGTGTTTCCAGAATTGGGAAGGAATCAACGGTTCAGACAGGGTGTGGCTTCAAAGGGATGTTGTATTCTTTTTTCTTTTCTATTTTCCTATCTGCAAGAGTGTTCTTGTGAGCTTCTCACTATTCTGTGTCATTCCACAACAGGAAGTCAAATAAGTCCTTGCATGGTGTAGTCCTCATTAAAAAATAGAAAAGAAAAAAAAATAAAGACAGAGATGAGGATTCAAAGCACACCCCTTGGACAAAATAAATGCAAAAATGCATGGGTCTTTGCATGGTGTGGTTCCCATTCAAAAAAACATGGAAATTAAAAGCACACCCCTTAGACCAAATAAAAGGGCTATAAGCACTGGTTATGGGACTTGTCTTGTCTCATCTAACTAAAGCCCTTTCTTACTTCCTACTTTCTCTCCAATCTAGACTGGTGGTTGTTTTGTGGGAGCATCTCAAGGGATGGACTAGCCTTAGAATGTTGATGCAAAGTCACTAAAAGTGGTTGGTTTTGTTCTAGACTAAGGATGGATCCTACCAAGTCATTTAATCAAAAAATCCACAAGGGACTACATGTGACCATAATTAGGAGCTCCATTCCATTCTCTTTATCATCCATCTATGATTTTCATGCCTCGCCTCACTGCCGGTTTCATGTTTTGATTCAATGTTCTAGTTTGATGTGTTGGGCTTCTCAATTAGTTACTTTTGGGTTTTTGTACTTAACTTTCTATAACCATTAATCATCCATGGAGCCCATAGACTCCTTAGTTTGAAGTTATGCAAGGGCATAAAAGGCCTGTGCCTACTTTGGGGAGGACCCACTTGCATATCTTTTGTTTAGTTAAGTTAATTTCTTTAACCTTAGAAATTTTTACAATTGAATTCTTTTTATTTACCCCATCAATGCCATCCAATTGTGCACATCTTCACAATTTTTTTTAGTGAATTCTTTCTTCTATTAATTGTGACTTTATGTACCCTCTTTTTAGTATTTCTTGTGTTAAGCTTTTTTATGGACCACTTCTCTTAATTAACCCATTTTTTAGTCTTCCCATTAACATTACTAAGCAACCAATCTACCACAATCACAACTTAGCTAAATAAAATTACTAACAAGACAAGGTATTCAACTACTATGTATTACACTTTATATACTAATACTTGATTTTGTTGTGATTGTAGTGGGGAGCATGGACTGGAAGCAAGATTGTCTTCACCAAAGAGGATGAAACAATATCACTCATAGGATATTTTTCATGACCACTGGATCTCTTCTACCTCTCCCTCATTCTTCTATTTCCAAGAGGGGTTGGATGTCATAGGGTCTGAGGGTGTTCTTTCCTATTATCATGAACACCCAATTTTATACACAATTGTAATATTGTATGCTCATGCACTTCTGTATTTGTCTATTTCCTCTGTGTCACTTTGCATGTCAGTCGAATAAGTCCACACCCCCTAATATATTTTGTAAAAGACTTGTTCCTCTTCTCCTATACTCGAGGATGAGTTTTCATTCAATCATGGAAGTATGATGAATCATGTTTTTCATACGCTCTGATATCAGGGTGGCCGCGATATCGAGCATGCGATATCGTAGCCTAAGATGTGATATCGTACATTTGATATTGCAAGGTTAATCTTGGGTCTATAAATATAGTTCCTAGGCACACAATTAGGAGTAAGTTTTTGAGGTCAAGTAGTGAAATTCTTACAGTTTTTTCATTTGAGAGTTAGAATATTTTCCAAGTACCCATAGCAGGAAATCTAAGTGTGATCAAATCTTTATTCAAGCATTGATGTACCTAAACACACCATTGTGCTGGCAATAAAGACAAGCTCTTTGATTCATCCTTATAGCACTTAATACTTTCTTTCTTTATGCATTTATATATTATGATTTCATGTAGTTAACATTTAATGTTATTCATTCAACAATTATTTTTGATTAATTAAGAAATTAATTAAAATACACAAGCATGACCCCTTCGAACATATGTGTGACACTTGGTAGCTTAGAAATGATTAGCATTTGTCAATCTAGTAGTTTTACTCAAAGTTCAAGATGTGTCCAAAAAGTGGGGACGATTACTTGTGTTAGGCTAGATTAGGCAATAGTTTACTTAGCACTTAATTACTCTCACTTTTATTCTTGTTTTAGGTGATCAAATTAATAAAACAAAAAATAATAAAAATCTTATGCCTCATTCTAGACTAAACCATATGTGACAAAGCTACTACCAATCCAAGTGGGAAGATAGCAAACTGTGATCAACATATAACTATCTAGGTGCCACAACTAGTCCATCTACGGGGTTCGAACAGATCACGCGTACATGCTCATATTCATATGGTTGAGTGTAGGGTTACCTTACCACTCATCATAGTACAACAACTAAATTTTCAAAGGAAGTCTTAGTTACTACACAACAAAGATGGTTCTATGAGGAAATGATTTGGCTTCAAAAATAGAACATTAAGATAGAGATTCTACATGGTTGTATAAGGAGGCTTTGTAAGAGTATTTAAAACATTACAGTTTTGTACATCTGGGGTAGCCCAACTAATTAAAAATTTATTGCTCATAAATGATATCATATCTATAATATAGAAATTATAATATTGCAACTACAATATTACATTTCTACCTACAATATCATTGATACGATGTATCTTGAATTGATCATGTTTATAAATACCAATCCCTTGTCATAACAAACAACAACTTTTGTTATATTCTTCCCTAGACTTTTACAATTTTATTTCATCAAGTCATACTTAATTGTGAGTATTTGCAATGTGATCTTAAGTGGTTGTATAATATCTTTATTTGAGTGAACTATACCTAGACATGCTTCATGGATGATAATAAAGATTGATACTATTTAAGATCATTACAACATCTCACATAGCATAGATTTACTTTCTATATGGACTTTACTTTTCAATTTTCATGTACATTTCTAATGTATGTTCGTATTTGGCTACATAAGTATGACTAATCTTGAGTATGAAGTATTGTTGTTTGGTAACCTAATGGTAATTGATGAGCGGTGAGATGCCCCTACGCTCAACCATGTGAATACGAGCATTTCATGCAGGATCCGGTCAAATTCCAAGGACTAAGTCCTTATGCACCCTTGTGAAATAAGGATGGGTTGGTTGATCGTTGTCTTCCCAAGCTTACCTATATGTCACGATTGTATGGTTAAGTAAGCTTGAGGCATGTGATTTTTATAGCTTTTATGTTTTTATGTCCTACGCTAGTAGGGAAGGAGAGAGGTAACTAAGTGACTAATTTAATGTAACTACTCATTAACTAAGTTCTAACAAATCCTAAGACCAACATCCGTTCCCACTAGTGCAACACTACTGAGATTACCAAATGCTAATCATTACTAGGTTAGCAATCATTACACGCATGCTCGGAGTGGCCGTGCTTGTGTAATTTAACGATTTGCTTAATTAATCAAAATGAATTATTGTGCTAATAACATAAATGTAAAGTGCATAAAATAAAATAAATGTGTAAAAAAACAAATCTCAAGTGCTGCAAGGATGAATCAAAGGGCTTGTCTTTGTTGCCAACATAATGGTATGCTTAGGTACATCACTACTTGAATAAAGATCTATCCACACTTAGACCTCTTACTGCGGGCACTTGGAAAATACTCTAACTTTCAAATAAACTACAAGAGTTTCGCTACTTGACTACTAAAAGAATTTCTCCCAATTGTGCACCTGGGCACTGTATTTATAGACTTGGGAGCAACTACTCTAATAATTAGAGTAACTACTCTAATAATTAGAATAACTGCTGAAGTAACAACTAGAGTAACCACTCTAATAATTAGAATAACTGCTAAAGTAACCACTAGAGTAACCACTCTAATAATTAGAATAACTGCTAGAGCAACCAGTAGAGTAACCACTCTAATAATTAGAGTAACTGCTCTAATAATTAGAATAACTGCTAGAGTAACCGCTTTCATCATACCCCCATGACTAAATGAAAACTCATCCTCGAGTTCCTTACAAAATATTGGGAAGGTATGGGATTATTGACTAATTAACAACTGACAATGGAATGGGATGACAGACTCAATGTGCCCAGTGAACAGATCAATAAGCATATTACAACATTAGTGTTCATGACCATTGTGGTGAACACTCGTATATAAATGACATCAAAGCCTTTATTTGATAGCTTGAAGAGAAAAAGAGAGAGAGAAAGAAGATGGAGCATGTTGCTGCCAATGCTGAGATTGCACCTTCCGTTGTTTATCCATAGCCATGCCACCAAACTTACTCTTTTCGTAAATGCTCTAGTTCTGATTCATCCTGAGTGCTTTCTCCAAGCCCATTCCATTGTTTGTATGATCACCATCTACACACACCACACAATCACAAATTAGCAAGGATAGATAATCCACAATGCAATTGATACCTTGCCTCGATATGAAGCACATTAGCTAAGTTTTGGTTATGGCAAAAATTGGTTTAGATATTTATCACTGGCAACTACGTAAGGTGTAGGGGTTAGGCAATTAGTAAAATTGAAAAATTTATGCCAGGGCCCCCATGACTAAGAGCGAACCTCTAGTAGCTATAAGATGGAAAAACATGAGAAACAAGAAAGATGAAAAATATCAACGGCAATGCCAATAAAATGGATGTCAAGGATGGGGATGAAACAAGAAATGATTGATTGTAGAAAATTTTTAAGAAAAATAAGTTAACAATTGCACCAAAAAGAAATGCTAGTGGGTCGTCCCCAAAGCAGGCTCATGCCCTTTATGCCCTGACAAACCCACAAACCAAAGAGTCTGTAGGCTCTAAGAATGTCATTTGGAAGCAAGAGTTAAAAAGTTACCCACAATAATTCACCAAAGAAAAAAAATGCATCAACCCAGAATGGATTAATGATAAAACGGGCAATGAGGTGGAAAATGGGAAGAAATATGGAGAGGAGAGGATGGAGTGGAATCCCAAGAACAAGGTTGTGTAAATCCCCTTGTGTATTTCATGTTTAAGATAACTAAGTAGAACTCATCCCAAATCCAGACTCAAACCAACCACATTCAATGACCTTGCATCAATATACTTGGCCATTCCATCCTCTTGAGGCAGCAAGAATGCCTCCATAAAGAGTGACCACCATCCCAAGGAGAGTGAGATGGAGAAGCAGGAAGTGAGAAAGGGCCTTAGATAAAGGGAACCTTTAGGCATAGGTAACATGTCTTTTTAGTGCCATAACCAATGCTTGTAGCCCATATTGCTTTATTATGTCTAAGGGGTGTGCTTTGAATTCTTACTTTTTCTCTTTTTTCTTATGTTTATGCATGAGAACCACATCATGCAAACACTTATTTTTATTTACTCAGCTTCCTGATATTTGAACAATGTCATAATGGCAAAAAACTCAAGAAAAAGCATCCAAGCACCCAAGAGAATGGCCAACACCAATGCATTGAATCCCCTTGAAGTCACATCCTTTTCATCCTTTGAGACTTTCCTTGGTTTGAAAAATACCCAGCCATCAATTTATTAACAAGTTTACTTAGAAAAAGGGGACTGTACATTTCCAAGCCAAAGGAGACCATAGAGTTGTATGGATGAGTGGACGACGTGGACTCATTGCCTATTTTACCAATAGAACCATATCTTAATATCAACATCATACCTCAAAGGTAAAAACCAAACATTAGCAATCAATATGATATAATTCAATCCACCATCATGAGCACTTATTAGATAACAAATAAAAGTAAATCAAGTAAACAAAGAAACAGTAAAAACATGAACGATGGTGTAAACAAAAATAAAAAAAGTTGAAAGAATGTGTAAATCAAAAAATGTGTAAAACAAAAATTCAAAAAGAACTGAGGGCTTAGAATGATTAACATAGGTGGCCATCTTCCCCATGACTAAGTTGGAAGGAGGAGATCTGAAATAGTGAGCAAGGTTGTCCATCAAGAGAGGTAGCATGTGTACTAGCTATCCTAAGCTCTTGGAAAGGTTTGGTTTGTTGCACATTGACCAAAAGTTTCTTATCCAGGCTCTCATGTTTGTATATTGTCATGGCCCCTGAAGAAAAAGTTGCATAAATAATATAAGATCCTTTCCACAGTGTTTGAAATTTAGTATGTTGTGGCACATGTGTGGGATTCCAGTAGAGAACCTTATCTCCTAGCTGATATTTAACTTTCCTAATTCTTAGGTCATGACATTATTTATTGAAGGCCTTGTGCAATTCATTAGATGATAGGGCAACTAATCAATTTTCATCTAGTAAGTTAAGGGTTACTAACTGTTGTTTCTATGATAGATCAAGGTCAAGGTTGAGGTCACATGCCATGGATAGTGTATGGAGCTTAGTTTGAATGGGAAGTATTGGTAATTTATCGTACACTAACTCATAGGGAGAGTAGCCTGTAGGGAGTTTCCATGTGGAGTGGTATGCCCAAAGAGCATCATTCAGTTTAGTACTCCAGTCTCACCTAAACTTGCTAATGGTTCTTCTCAATATCTTTGTAATCTCCCTGTTGGTGACTTCTGCTTAACCATTCACTTGGGGTGGTATGGTGTAGTCAATTTATGCTCAACCCCTAAGCATTGCATTAATTTCTGAATAGTTGCACCTGTGAAGTATGTACCATTTTCTGAAATAAGTGCATGTGGCACACCAAACATATTTATGATTTGTTGTTGAACAAATCATGCAACTGTAGATGATGTACAATCTTTAATAGAAACTGCTTCAACCCATTTTGTTAGGTAATTGTTATGTTTTCTATATTCTTTATCGTTTCAAGTTACATTGTCTATTGTTACGCTTCTTAAACTGTTAATAGCCCAAAATGGCCTTAAACTAGTTACGGCCCACTATGGCCTAAAATTGGCAATTTTGTTTCTTCTTTTTTTTATGTATGAAGATCTGGCCCGAAATGGCCTTAAACTATTTATGGCCCAAAATGGCCTTAAACTATTTACGGCCCGCCATGGCCTAAAAATAGCAACTCAATTTTTATTTATTTTATTCTTTTATGCATATGATAGTATGGCCCGAAATGGCCTTAAACAAGTTGCGGCCCGCCATGGCCTAAAATTGGCAAATGTAATTTACCCTTTTATGCTTAAGATGATGACGGCCCGAAATGGCCTTAAACTAGTGACGACCTGAAATGGCCTTAAACTATTTATGGCCCACCATAGCCTAAAACTAGCGATTTCGTTTATTCGTTTACGCTTACGATGGAATGGCCCAAAATGGCCTTAAACTATTTACGGCCTGCTACGGCCTAAAAAAAAGTGCAATCCTTCTAACGATATGTTCCACTTCATGAAAGATAAAATTTTTACTCCAGCCTACATGGGCTAAAAAAACATTATCTTTTACTCTATTCCAATATAATAAAATGTTGACCAATATGGCCACGTCACATGTCACCTTTACTAACACTTCCACCTGTGTCATCCAACTCCACCTCTGCCTCAAGAAAATCGTCCTCGTAGGGACCTTCTTCTTGTGGGGTCTCTTCGTGAGGGCGGTCCTCTCTGCAAGGCTCTTCCTCATGGGATTTCTCACTATGAGTTTGATCATCTTCATTACGCTCCTTCTCATGAATATCCTCTTCGCGAAGACCATCATCTTCATTATGCTCCTCCTCGTGAAGACCCTCTTCGTGCAGACCATCATTTCCATTACGCCCATCTTCATGAGGATCCTCCTCGTTCTGATCCAATGGTTTAACATGATGCACATGTTAGCATTGCCATCGAGACTACGCATAAAAAAATGCAATAGTCCTACAACTTACCTATGATGGTCCTACATTAACCGCGAAAGGAATCTGTTCCAAACCAACCCACAAGCGTTGCATGATCTCGTCCTCGGTAAGCTCAGACCAAACACCATCTCCTAGATCAGTTCCAGCCTTAACCTTCCCCTTCTCCACAAGAGTCCATCGAGGCGGTTTAGGGAAGAAGGAAGGAACAATGGTCTCCCAACCAAGGAGGGTTATTTCCCTCTCTGGGGAAGCACTTATTGTCACTTGCTCCTGAAAATTTTTGTACACTCCAGAAGCACCGATGACATTAGGAAATAGTCGAAGGAACTGCACTTCAATAGTAGAATCCCTGTAATGTTGGTGGTAGGTAGCACATTCTCACTTATACACGTGCTTATGATCTTTCTGTGTCTGCCCCCATTTTTGGACCATCGCGTTGTAATCCTTCTAGTCTTAGTTCTTCTAGGCTAGGAGATTAATTTGCATCCATTGCTCAATGAGTTCACGACTAGCTTGGACGTTATTTCTAATGACCGTTCAATAGTAGGCGTAGTCAATTACAGTTGTCCACTAGTTCTCATCATTGGCCTCTCAAGCTAGCAGAAATTCATTTCGAGACTCCAGGTCCTCAACCCTACCAGTTAAGAACGCCTTCTCCTTTTCTATTTTTTGCAACCTCTTCCAAAGAGCTTCATTGATGTTCTGGCACTCCCATAAAGAGCAGGTTGAGCGTAACACACATTTATGCATTTCTTTGTAATGGCTGCGTGGCACTTCAGTCAGCTTCGGTGAGGGTTCAGGGGCAATTTCCAAGTCAACGGGCTCTTTGGGATCCCATCTGAGGTGAGATCCTATAACATAAAAATAACAGTGAGATACAAAAAAATGATACAATATTGTAATGCCAAAAATCCCTAGGTTATAACACTTGTATATCAATCTCAGGATCAATTCACTCTAGACGGCCGATCATATCCTTCGCAATGCCTTTTATAAAGGTAAATTTATTAGGGATCTGAGGCTGCCCTCTAAGGAAAAGTCAAACTCACTAGCGACAAGTTGTTCCCCTTTTCCCAGCTCATCCGAAAGGACTTCGACATCCTCTACCTCCATCTATTCTTTGCACACAGGAACCTATGTGGCACCTGCATTACAAACAGGGGCCTCCTTTTCCAAAATTGGGGCCCCTCCTTCACGTCGTATGAGTATTACCCCTATTTCAGGGGTCAACTCCTCTACATTCTTCCCTTTGTCTGCTAAAAAATAGTTAATCAAAACTCTTACAAATGCTACGCGATGCAACATCTATACACAACGTAACAAATATATAAACTAATTACGCATCTCTTTACTTACCAATTGGGGGATCATTCTTGTGAAACTTAATTTGCAACCTCTTTCTCTCTACATTAGTCGGACCAACGGACTCCACGGCTGGATGATGTTTTTTCTGCTAGACTGATGAATCCACTATTTCTACTACAAGGCGTTTCCCCCTTGACACACTACCAGTGTAAGAAGGGAGTGCTCCACCCATGCTGTCCTGGCCCCACATATGAGGCACCACCAAACTCTTAGTCGTAAGTGAAAATGAATCCCCAATGCCTTCAGGGGGATCTTGCGATTGGGTAGTGCCGAAAACCTGGGAAATACAAGGTTTGGAAATCTGGTTACGATCCTGCTACACCTAGATTCCATCCCTTTGAACCACTAGGAATTCAGCAAAATGCTGAAAGCAAGCTATAAAGAAGGTGAAATGCACGTTGAAACAAGACTCAAGTTTCTTGCGAAGCTTGACCATTTCAGCCTGCAGGCCTTCAGCGAAGTAGTTGGCCCAATTATACTGCGTTTCCTCCTCCATAACCTCCCACATGATCCAAGCCTGCTCTATGGTAAGGATTCTCTCCTGAGAAAGTAACTTGGGGAAGGCATGGGCTCGGAAGAGGGGATAAATTGTATGAGCCACCTCCAGCTCGATTTTATCAGCAAGGATTCCTTTCACTTTCTTGTTAACCCCTAGTCACTCCTCTATCTCCTTCTGGTGCTTAGAACTCCTTTTTGACTTTTCTTCTACCGGAAGGCCATCAGAGGGAACGCCAAAAAAGGTAGCGAATAGTCGAGCATCAATATCAAAACTTTTGCCGACCGAAATCGTCGATGCGAGGCTGGAACGTTACGGGTACTGAAAGATCCGCGGACAAGCACAGTTGACCCCGCCTCCGCTTGAGGGCAAGCTGGAGTGGACGAAGGCAGAGTGCCTTGAATGGTCCGCACGCAGATCAAACAAGGACTTCCCCGAGCGTCACCGAAGTGTTATACGCTGGGTTATGTGTAAACAGAGCATAAACGGTGAAACTGGCGCAAATAGCGTAAGCGTAGAGGGGCGTAAACAACGTCAAACGTGAACAGCGTAAACAAAGATAGGCCCAGCGTAAGCGTATACAGGCGTGAACAGCGTAAACACCGTAAACAAGTGCAAAAGTCGTAAACAGATGCAAGCGGCGTAAACAGTGAGCGTACACGGACGCAGACGGAGCGTAAACGTAAGCAGGCGTAAACAAAGCGTGGGCCAAATTGATATAAAACTATAAAAGATCTTGCAATAAGCGTGAACAGTGGATTATAGAGTTAAAATGTTGTGCATCGGTCTAACGCAGTTGTGTAGGGACACAAGGCGGACATAAAGCCCCGATGGACGGAGGGATGCAGCCAGCTAACTTGGCAGGCGTAGCGCGGATCGTGCTCGGCGTACAGGGCTTCTAGCGTAAGCGTAAGCGTAAGGGGGTTTCTGCAGCGTAATTGCTCTCGGTCTGCTCTGGTAAATTTTTTGCCGACCTTGTAAATGTGGAAAACTGGGCTATTTATAGGGGTAGGGTTACCGGGAAAATCAGACTGGGAGACACATGGCGTTAGACCGGGCGTTTACAATTTAGAAACATGATATACGCTGGGCGTATATGCTACAACAGGTCGGCGTATACGCTGGGCGTATACGCTGGGCGTATACGCTGGGCGTAAACTTGGATGGATGCTGGTGTATACGCTGGGGTGTATACGCTGATGGAGGTTGGGCATATACGCTGCTGGATGCTGGGCATATACGCCGGGCGTATACGCCGAGGGACATCCACTTGCTTCAATCCTTGCTCTTCGGTGTAATCTTCATGCTGTCATTGGAGATCTTGTCATTGACCGTGCGCACCTGCCGTACCAGGGCGTATACGCTGGAGAGCCAGGCATATACGCTGGAGTGCTGGGCATATACGCTGGGCGTAGACGCTGGGCGCAACACTTGGTTTAAAACTGGGCGTATATGCTGGGCGTATATGCCATCACAACACTTAGTAAAAACCAGGTGTTTCGATTCTCAAAATTTCCTTGCGTGACTTCAAATGTAGCCAAAGTCGCCTGTGGGTCATGGGGATCTGCTTCTTGTCAGACAGATGCTAAACTCAAAGATTTTTGTGGTGTTTCATTGGCCCCTCTTTGTTGACGCTTGGAGGAATCGACCCGAGAAGCGTCGACAAAGAAGCGCAAAACACCACAAGCAACTTGATAAAGGCTTTGTCCTTTGCCACTTGACCAGACATCATCGTACCGTGTTCGGTGGTGAATGGGATTGAAAGGGCGAGATTGGTAACTGGGAGGAGGGAAGGGATCGTGGGGATCGGTGGTTGCCCACAGGATCATGCTGGGAAAATAGGATGCTCAGGGGTGCGGCATGCTGGTCCTTGTCAATGGCCATCTATTGGCAGACTCGGAATCCAAGCATGTGATGTGTGTCCTTTGGTGGGACAGTGCTCTTGGTGGTTTCTCAAGAGAACCGGTTGTCACTACCAAAGCCACGGGGTGATGTTTTGCATTCTTTGGAGGAACAGCTCCCTTCTTTGGGGAAACTGTTAGCGAAGAGCCAAAGCCATGCGATAGAATGTTTCTTGACTGCTTTTGACATGAGTTGGTACTTTCAAGACTGATACCTTCCCGCCTGGGGCTTATATGGGAAGTGCCACGGGTCCCTTTTTTTTTTTTTATCTTGTACTCATGTGCGAATATTGTGCTCTGTGTGTTGCGACTGCTGTAACGTTTTGCAATGTGCAATAGTTTGGCAAACAGATAGTGGATTTTCGGGGAATGGGAATGTGCGGGTTAACGGTTCGATTTAGTCTTGCCAGGGGGACAAATATACATTGCCTCATCTTGCTGCCTATAATGAAACGCACTCTCGTACGAGAACTTCCGAGCATCATCCTGCAAAAACAACTCCAAAGAGACAAGAAAACCATGAATGAATTAATGAGTTTAGATTTAAACAGCTTCAGGTGAGCAAATATATTGTGGCGATTCTGAGCATTGGATGCGAATGTCGACAACGCTAATGAGGGATGCAATGATTCTGATGAATGTGGCTATGGAGTGAAGAGTCGAAGATGAATGTGCCAGTTCACAGTCTTGACAGACTATTATGGATTAGTTTTATGTCGTAACCCATTGGACATTACTTGTTTAGCGTCGTGGCAGACGTTACGTTGCCAGTTTTGAGTCTTGGCGGACCATGAAGAGGCGAGCTAGTTTATAGTCTTAGCGGACTCAGATGGCTGAAACGGTAGCAGTTTACTGTCGTGCC
>MNCI01007828.1:202313-216433 GCA_015680685.1 Gnetum montanum
GTCAAGGCAGACTGTACTGATGGTGTATGGCGCCTCTTTAGTGTTTAGAGGGTCTTTATAGACCCCCATAGCCTGATTTTGCGGTTGAATTGGGTTTGCTTCGTCGAAGGTGATTTGGCCTTCATCGATCATTCGCTGTAGGTCCTGCTTCAAGGTGAAACAATAATCTGTTCCGTGCCCGTTTCGTTGATGGTAATGGCAAAAGCGATCCATCCTGAAGCCTTTAGGCATGGGGGCGCTCATCTAGCATTGCTACGCTTGGGTTCTGAACAAGTTGACAGAACCGGTCATGTCTCTGGATGGCCACGGGAGATAACTGCTTATGCTGCATTAAACCGTCCTTTAGGAGCTGGTCAAAAATCAGGGATGGCTTCATGGGTAGGGGTGTATATTGAGAGGGTTCTTTCCTCTCAAAGTTGCGTGTGTGGTTCGCTGGATTATGCTATGACGATGACTCTTGCGCGATCGTTGGAGTTGGTTTGTTGTAATTAGCAGGGGTTTGCGGTGGCCTAGTTTGTTGTTGTGCCCCTGCTATCGATGCTATAGTCGTTTTACCCTTTTCTTTATCTTTTTTAGCGTGTTGATTTTTGAAGGCTATGTAAGCTGGGTCATTACTGTTTTGGGCTGCTTCTTCTATGTTTTTAATTTGCTCGAAGGCTTGGTTGAGATTGCGCGCGTTTAGATAATACAGCTTAGACTTAAAGAAATCGTTGACGGCTCCTTTCAAAATAGTGAGCAGGTATGTCTGGGAGATTTCTTCGTGCAGCTCATTGAGGGCTGCGCTCCATCTCTGAATAAATTTTTGGACTGGTTCAAGCGGTGTCTGCTTGACCTGCATGAGGCTATCTAGTGTTGCCTCAGGTTTCAGGTTATATTTGAACCTGGTCACGAACTGGTGTAGTAGGTTTTCCAAGGAGGAAACAGAGTTTCTTGGGAGGGCCCTATACCAATCGAGTGCTCTCCCCGAGAGGGACATGGGAAACACACGAAGGATTGCATGGGGCCATGCTTGTAGCAGTGCGCACTCTAACCTGAACATTATTAAATGCGCGTTAGGATCCGTCTCCCCATTATACTTGGTTAGCGTTGGTAGGGAGATGCCCTTGGGTAGAGTTAAAGGCGGGACAGAAGATCTGATGGGGTCATCGTTATAGAAGTCTACTACCTTCAATTCCCCGTCAGCGGTTGTCTTGAGGCGTTTTACCTCGTCAGTCAATTCCTGCATCATTCTTTTGGCATCTGCCCAATCCTGAGCGCTTGGGAGCATGGCGGTTTGGGCTTGTGGCACACTGTAAGGGTTAGACTGTTGAACGGTGGATTGGAAGGCTGAAAGTTGCGTTGTTGGTGGTTGCGTTTATGGGAAGTGTACAATAGATGGCATTGGGGGCAATACATTATAGAGAGGAGGTTGTTGCTACTGTGGTCGTGGTTGTGCCTGAGGCACATGAGTTGGTGGCAACGTGTGGGGTGGTACATAGTGGTGGGAAATCTGCTGTGACGTCGTACCCATCATCGACCATTATCCGGCCATGTTGTATGAGGAGGCTCCTTGTTGGGTTACGGAAGTGAAAGGGGATGTTTGCGTTTGGACATGCGGGATGTAGTGGGCCGATGTGGACACGGGTATAACGTGCGGCATTCTTACCGTTTGGGATTGGAACGTCGCCCCCGCGTTACTGTGAGGGGGCGGTGCTTGTGAGGATGAACCCATAGTTGAAAAAGGGTTGCCCTGGGGAGGGACTTGGGCTAATGCGGAGGCTCCTTGTAATGGTGCTTGGGTGTGGGCAGAGTTAGGGGGTTGGAGGGGTATGACCTCCCCTGCGTCTGGGTTAAAGATGGGGTTCATGTGATTATGCGGACTAAGGGTATGGTAGGAGTCTTCGTGTTCAGATTGGGCAGCGAATTCGTCCTCTTCGTCCCGTTGTGGATCTGCCGTAATTTGGTCTAACGATTGGCTCCTATGTAGAAGGAGCTGCGTAAAGAGTTCCGAGAATTGTTCTGGAATGGGGATTACGTCGTATGGGGAAGGGATGAATTCATATCCCCCTCTGTAAAAGATTTCAAATTGCCTTTTTACTTCCATTTTAGCCCGGTCTACTGCCAGGCCAGCTTGCATCTTAATGCAAATGAAGTTATACTCATCTTGGCTTATAATGTTAGCGGCAGGATCTCTCCCTTGCAACCTCAACGACCGACGGGGCCCCGTTGCGGATTACCCTCCCATATGTTGTGTGGTGGATTGCTGGGCGGCCGTTGTGTCTGAGATGTTAACGTTCTGGGTAGTAGCAGCGGTGATGTTGATGGGATTCATGATGACAGACGGTTTGAGTGTGCGAGATTGATGTCGATAACGTAGTGTATGCGACTAGCGTAGATGAATCTACAGGGTAAGTATCCGGCGTAAACGCTGGCGTAAGCGTGCAGCGTATACACTAGGGTTTGTTTGCAGCGTAAACGCTGGCGTAAGCGTGCAGCGTATACGCTAGGGTTTGTGTGCAGCGTAAACGCTGGCGTAAGCGTGCAGCGTATACGCTAGGATTTGTGTGCAGCGTAAACGCTGGCATAAGCGTGCAGCGTATACGCTAGGGTCTGCGTAGCGTATACGCTAGGGTCTGCGTAGCGTAGACGCTGAAGAATCGACAGCGTAGACGCTGAGTTGGGGGTTTAAACAGAGCAGTGAAAACGCTGATGAGCGTAGACGCTGAGGAACGTGCAATTTGTTTAAGTGAAGGGCCCTCCTTCTAGCGCCAAAAACTGTGCCGACCGAAATCGTCGGTGCGAGGCTGGAACATTACGGGCACCGAAAGATCCACGGACAAGCACAGTTGACCCCGCCTCTGCTTGAGGGCAAGCTGGAGTGGACGAAGGCAGAGTGCCTTGAATGGTCCACACGCGGATCAAACAAGGACTTCCCCGAGCGTCACCGAAGTGTTATACGCTGGGTTATGTGTAAACAGAGCGTAAACGGTGAAACTGGCGCAAACAGCGTAAGCGTAGAGGGGCGTAAACAACGTCAAACGTAAACAGCGTAAACAAAGATAGGCCTAGCGTAAGCGTATACAGGCGTGAATAGCATAAACAGTGTAAACAAGTGCAAAATTCGTAAACAGATGCAAGCGGCATAAACAGTGAGCGTACACGAACGCAGACGGAGCGTAAACATAAGCAGGCGTAAACGAAGCGTGGGCCAAATTGATATAAAACTGTAAAAGATCTTGCAATAAGCGTGAACAGTGGATTATAGAGTTAAAATGTTGTGCACCGGTCTAACGCAGTTGTGTAGGGACACAAGGCGGACGTAAAGCCCCGGTGGACGGAGGGATGTAGCCGGCTGACACGGTAGGCGGAGCGCGGATTGTGCTCGGCGTACAGGGCTTCCAGCGTAAGCGTAAGCGTAAGGGGGTTTCTGCAGCGTAATTGCTCTCGGTCTGCTCTGGTAAATTTTTTGCCGACCTTGTAAATGTGAAAAACTAGGCTATTTATAGGGGTAGGGTTACCGGGAAAATCGGACTGGGAGACACGTGGCGTTAGACCGGGCGTTTACAATTTAGAAACATGATATACGCTGGGCGTATACGCTACAACAGGTCGGCATATACGCTGGGCGTATACGCTGGGCGTAAACTTGGATGGATGTTGGTGTATACGCTGGGGCGTATACGCTGATGGATGTTGGGCGTATACGCTGGGCGTATACGCCGAGGGACATCCACTTGTTTCAATCCTTGCTCTTCGTTGTAATCTTCATGCTGTCATTGGAGATCTTGTTGTCGAGCGTGCGCACCTGCCGTACCAGGGCGTATACGCCAGAGAGCCGAGCATATACGCTGGAGTGGTGGGCGTATACGCTGGGCGTAGATGCTGGGCGTAGACGCTGGGCGCAACACTTGGTTTAAAACTGGGCGTATACGCTGGGCATATACGCCATCACAACACTTAGTAAAAACCAGGTGTTTCGATTCTCAAAAGTCGCCTGTGGGTCATGGGGATCTGCTTCTTGTCAGACAGATGCTAAACTCAAATATTTTTGTGGTGTTTCAAAACTTACATGCACGTTACGCACGCGTATGCAGAGACGCTCAGCTTCTTTGCTGAAAGAGTTAACTAGGGTCAACATTTCACCCATGGTGACGTCAGGGGTTACAACCAAAAATAGCTCCATTAGTCTAGCCTCCTGGAGGTTATTGGTTAGTACAACTGGGGCCACACTATGGCTGAGCCAATGTTGCATTTCTTTTATGTCACCATAACGAAACAAAAGACTACTTGCTTCATGCCCGAAATCCATGACTGTGATCTCCCATGATTCCTTAACTGTAAACATTAAACAAGGGTTTAGACAATATAGCAAAATGAAACCATTTTACACATTGTTTCCATCCTGTAAGATTGTACAATGAACCACCGTAGCGTAATTTACCGCGTCTGAAAGGTGAAGGAAACGGTGGGATTTTCTCCTGCACGTCTATGACAGTGAGAGGACAATCCAAAGTCCACTCCTTATCTAGCCATCCGAGCCTTTTGCACTTGGTGAAAAATTCAACATAGTGGTTAGGGTAATGTGGGATTTCCAATTCTAGTTGTCCCATAACACCCGCACATACATTGCTAATAGAGGTGAACTCCTTTATGGCCATTTTGGTCATAAACAACGTATCTGTATCACCCTAGAGACCATCCTTATTAATGAAAAACCTACATCACAGAATGTAGACAATTGTTTACATTGGTCACAAATTCAGACAAATAGTTAGCGTATCATAACGCCGTGGAAACACTTACCTGCCTGCATAATACACAATCCTACATGGATTTTGGAAGTAGGTTGTAAGATGACAAGCCATGAACAAAGTGTTGTAGGCATGATAAGAATTAAACCTGGGCATATCCCAGATCCAAGACAAATGCCTCAAACCCCTGGCACTCTATTCACGATCTTGCACCCGCATGGTTTCGATTGAGCCATCCACCAGAAACGTTAAGATGCTCTGTGTCGATCCAACCAGTAGCGTCTCCAAAATGGCGATGGTTGTCTTGGCCAGCAGATGTGAGAAAATAATTACGTTGTAATTATGTAACAATAATTGTAGAAACTCCTATGTGCCTCTTCGAAACCAAACCGCCTCCTCCTTTACATGAGCATGAGTAGGAGGAACATTGGCCACAGGGACATGTAAACAACACAGAACACCCACAATGTCCAAGACAATCAGGATAGGCTTTAGCATAATCCTTTACAATGAAATAGACTTCTATTAGAAATAGCAATATAGACATACTAATGACATAAGAGCAACATAGAAAATAAATTTTCATTACGCAGCACTAGAGTTTCCGTTACCTTGACTCCCAGGAAATTGCAAGTTACGCTAGAAATGCATTACAAAAATCACCCAAACCCTTGCGATCATGCAAGGTCTATCCCTGACAACAGTGATAAAAGTAATACTATGTATTACCCCAGCGTATTTGAAATGAGTCACGAACTGAGTTAATAGCTCTTCCAAGGTTGAGATGGAAGAGTGTGGGAGTGCTCGATACCAGTCTAAAGCTTTACTCATCAGGGACATAGCAAAGACACGGATGATAGTATGTGGCCATTTTTGCAATAACAATGACTCTGACCTAAAAGTAACTAAATGGACATTGGAATCTCCTTCCCCATTGTATTTTGTAAAATGGGGGAATGGCATCCCAGGAGGTAACGATAAAACAGGCACTACCAAACTAATAGGATCATCATGGTAAAAATCCATGACTTGTATTGTGTCAAAACCAGTGGCCTTGAGGCTTTTAACTTCCTCTGTAAGGGTCTAAATAAGATGGAAGGCTTGATCTAGACCCGTAGATGAAGAGGTCATTTGTGGAATGGCAGGAGGAGCCACGCTGGGTGGCGGAAAACGTTGATCACTAGAAATACCGAACGGAGTTCTATGTACATAGTTCCAACCCCGGATCCGTGCGAGGGCCATGCTGGAGAAGATGAATCCAAGGTGCCATGAATGGTCTTATCGATCAGAAAGGGACTTACTTAATCAGTAAAATTTTGTAATAACCAGATGGCAAAATGGAAATTTCAATGAGGAGATATAATATCATTAATCTCGAAGGTAATTGAGAGCGATGTAAACGATTCAAAGTGATTGCAAAACCTATATAGATAGGACGCAAGAAACTAGATTTAAAGAGTGTGCAATCCTGAGATCTGGGATTTAGTTTATAAACAAAATATGTTGGATACAATGATTACAAGTGGACTTTGGTTTAGACGAAGCACGTTCCAACAACAGGAAAGCTATTTAAAGATAAAACAAGCAAAGGTCGATCTACCTTATTCTAGCCAATCTAGGCTAAAGGGAGTCAGACCCGAAGCAAAATATCCATTAACTAGCTGTTTCTGATCAAAGATTCTTGCCAATCACCTTCGATGTTCTTACGATCGCTAATCCTCTTTTGCTCTCTTGTCAATCTTTGCCAAAATTTGTCAACAATTGCCAATGAAAGAAAATTTCTCACAGAGAAATTTTTCCAATCGAGAGAAATTTTTGCCAACCCTTTGATCCTTGTCAACTAGAGTATTTATAAGGTTAGGGTCAAGAGAAAAATGTGGTTTAGATGACGTGTGTCTTGAACCTACAAAATTCCATTGACTTGATGTATTTGTGTTTGAAGCTTGCGGTGCTATGCTGCATTACGCTCTGAAGCGTAATGTGTTGTAATCTACTTTTGCTGGAGCTTTGGAAACAAACTGTTCTGCAGTTACACTGTAATACACTAGAGAGCGTATTATGACGTATGACCTGCTGATGCCTGAATTGTGTTATCTCTATCGTTGCTTGTATTACACTGTGTCATGCTACATTATGCTACATAGCGTAATTCAGAGTAAGATAGCGAACCTGCAAAAAATTGAAGTGTTGTCGCTGTGCTTCCCTTGTTTCTGTTTAGTCTTTCTGGGGTTTATTACACTACACTATGTAATGTAGCGTAATAGGCCCTTAGATGAAAAAGGAAAAACTTGCTGAGATGTGCGACTTGTTGCAGATCCTTGCTTGAGCCTAGATATTTTGCTGGACCATTGAGGTCTTGAATTTTGCTATCTCCATTGTTGTGACTAGATGGACTATCTTCTTGCATTACGCTATGTTACGCTACATTACGCTGCATTGTGTAACATAGCGTAATATTCTAAAAGTTAAAATTTTTGAAACATAGCTAACTTGCAAAGTTGAAGACTTACCATTACGCACCCCTTGTCTTGTTCTATCCTCTAGAGTCTATTACGCTGCACTGCATAGTGTGGCATAACAGACCCTTACCCAAAAAGGGAACTTGTTGAGCCGCGACTTGTCACAAATCCTTGCCTGAGTCGCAAGATTTTGCTAAACTATTGAGGCCTCGAAATTTTCACAGTGTTTCAGTAATCAACAACAATAATAATATAAGCTTTTTCATTGGCCATTGGTGTAATCAGCCCCATAAAATCAATTCCCCAAATGTCAAAGGGTTCTAATAGCTAAATCCATTATTGTGGACCCTTCATTCTAGCAGTCATTCCCCCATCACGTTGACAGCACTCACAAGAATGGATGAAATGATGGGCATCCCGAAATAATGTAGGCCAATAATATCCTACAAGCAGGATCTTGATGGCCATTCATCTCCCTACATAATGACCCCCACAAGGACCCTCATGAGCATCTTGGAGAACTTGCAGTTGATCTATATCAGGAACATACCATCAAACCAAGCCATTGGGACATACTTTGTAAAGTTGCCCATTGATCTCCATAAAGTACTTGGCTCGGTGAAGAAACTGTACTTTCTTCTTAAGGTTTAACTCTTGTGGTGTTTGTTGGGTGAGGAGATAGGAAAGAATGCTACTATACTAGTTTGTCTTCATGGGTGATTGATTATTCGCTACACCAGCAAAGAGGAATTCATCAGGGAAATGATCAAAAATTGGATACTCATCCTCTTTATTTTCCCATCGCAACCAAGATAAATGATTAGCTACTACATTCTCAATTCCCTTGAGATCAATCATTGTTAAATCGAACTCTTGTAAGATTACAAGTCATCATATGCTATGAAGGCTTACCATTGGCTTATTCATGAGTAACCAAATTGCACTATGATTTGTATGTATATATACTTTATATCCCAATACATAGTGTCTAAAATTTTCTAATGCAAACACTACAACCATTAATTCTTTCTCTATGGTAGTACAGTTAAGTTGTGCACTAGCGATACTTCTACTTGCACAATGGATGTAATAAGTATGCTTCTGGTCATCTAACTATGTAAGTATGGCTCCTAAAGCATATTTGGATGCATCAATCATGACATGAAATGGTTTGAACCAATTAGGAGCTTGTAGAATGGGTGTTTCTACTAGCTTCTATTTCAGAGTTTGGAAAGCTAATTTGCATTCCCTGGTCCATTCAAATGGTACGTCCTTTTTCGTTAATTCCACCAATGATTTGGAAACCTTTGAAAAGTTTTCAATAAATCTCCTATAGTAGCCAATATGTCCAAGGAATGACCAAATATCTTTGATAGTTTCCGATTGATGGGTAATTCCTTGGATAATTTTAATTTTCTCGAGCTCTACCTCTATCCCTATTTGTGAGATTTTGTGCCCTAGTACTATGCCTTCTTGGACCATCAAATGGTTTTTCTGCCAATTGAGCCTCAAATTGGTTTCTACACATCTTTTTAACACTTGCTCCAACCGGTCCAATCCTTGATCAAAGTTTGCTCCATAAGTGAAGAAGTCGTCCATAAAGATCTCCATGTAATTCCCTATCTACTATTGGAATATGCTTAGAACTAGTTGTAAAAATGTTGCAGGGGCATTGCACAAGCCAAACAACGTTTGTCTGTATGTAAACGTTTCCCAAGGACTAGTGAACATAGTCTTGGCTTGGTCTTCTGGGGCTATTTTGTATTTGGTTATATCCACTATATCCATCCAGAAAACTGTAATAGCGATGCCCTACGATGGTGTCTAAGACTTGGTTGAAAAATGGCAATGGAAACTGATCTTTAAATGTTGCCATATTTAGTAGCCTGAAATCTATGCACACCCTCCATTTGTCTCCCTTTTTAGGCACAATAACTAAGGGGTTAACCCATTAGCTATCAACAATGGGGTATATGAACCCAACCTTGAGAAGCTGTTCGATTTCTTCCTTAACTACTTGCTTCAGCTTTGGGTTCAATCGCCTCTGCGGTTGTCTTCGAGGCTTCATGGAGCGATTGATGTAAATTCTATGCTAGCATATCCTAGGGTCTATTCTAGTTAATTCAGGATATGACCAAGCGAAGGCTTTCGACCATCTATTTATCACTTTCAGTAGTCTCTCTTTATTTTGTTGAGAAAGCTTAGCGTTAATAATTACCAGCTTTCTATTTTTAAGGAACATGTATTCCATACCGGTGCACAATGGTTTCAGCACGAGGGGCTCTTGATTCAATTTCTAAAGGATTTTCAACTTTCCCCAATTGATATTTTCAAGGTTAAGGTTTGGAAGTTGGCGGTGGACTTGCTCTAATGCATCTATGCTATCTGTAACGACAAAAAATATCGATCGTTGGAAATGCCGAGCGAAGTTCCATGTACACAGTTCCAACCTCAAATCCGTGCGAGGTCCGTGCTAGAAAAAATGAATCTGAGGTGCTGTGAATGATCTTGTCGATCAGACAAGGACTTACTTAATCAATAAATTTTGTAATAATCGGATTACAAGATGATGATTTCGATGAGGGGATATGATATCGGTAATCTCGAAGGTAACGAGAATGATGTAAACAATTCAAAGAAATTGCAAAATCTATGTAGATAGGATGCAATAAATTGGATTTAGAGAATGTGTGATCCTGAGATCTGGGATTTAGCTTATAAATAAATATGTTGAATACAATGATTATAGGCAGACTTCGGTTTAGACGAAGCACATGCCAAGAACAAGAAAGCTATTCAAAGATGAAACAAGTAAAGGCCGATCTACCTTGTTCTAGCCAATCTGGGTGCAAGGGAGTTAGACCCGAAGCAGGATGTTTGCTAACTGGAAGTTTCTGATCAAAATCTCTTGTCGATAGCCTTCAACATTCTTTCGATTGTCCATCCTCTCTTGTTCTCTCACCAGTCTTTGCCAAAAATTGTCAATAATTGCCAACAAAAGAAGATTGCTCACCGAGAAAATTTGCCCACTTTTGGATCATTGTCAACTAGAGTATTTATAAGGTTAGGGTCAGGAGAAAAATGCGGTTTAGATGATGCATGTCCTGAACCTACAAAATGCCATTAACTTGGTGCGTTTGTGGTTGAAGCTTGTGGTGCTATGTTGCGTTACGTTCTAAAGCGTAGTGTGTCGTAATCTACCCTTGCTAGAGCTTTGGTAACAAATTGTCCTATGGTTACGCTGTAATATGCTAGAGAGCATATAGTGGCATAAGAACCGCTAATGCCTAAATTTTGCTATCTCCATTGTTGCAATTAAATCAATTATCTGCATGCATTCCATTGCGTTATGCTACATTACGCTGCATAGCGTAACTCGGCGTAACATAACAAACCTAAAAAATTAAAGTGTTGTCACTACACATCCCTTCTTTCTGTTTAGTCTTTCTAGAGTCTATTACACTGCGCTGCGTAGTGTAGCATAACAAGCCTTAAGCTGAAAGAAGACTGTTTGAAATGTGCCACTTGTGGAAATCCTTTACGTAAACTTCAAGACTTTGCTAACTCATCGAGGTCTCGGAATTTCACAGTGTTTCAATGGCCCCTCTATGTTGACATTTAGAGGGATTGCCCGAAAGACGTCGACAAAGAATATGAAACACCACAGAGGTAAATATGCCAACACGATCATCAACCGCTGCTCAGATGTCGCTCTGTCAATCCTGGAAGTGTGAAGGTGGGAGGCATAAGGAATATAGGAGGGATCTTAAAGAAGTGAGAGGGGGGAGGTTTTGGGAAGACTCAAGCATGTGAATAGGAAACTTTCACAAATATGTCATTAGGCATCTTCTCACAGGTGTTTTCCAGAGAGGTTATGCTGTTATACTGCATATACGGGGCTTACATGGATGAGTTGCGTTACGCCCGTGTGGCCTAGATGAGTTGTGTTACATCCATTTTACATAGTTGTGCCCATTTTTTTTTTGAATAGGTTGTTTTCCATGAGGCGAGTTGTGGTAGGCCAATTCATGGATGAGATGATGCATTCCATGAGGCGAGTTGGTATTATGCCAAGTCATGGATGAGATGATTATCATGTGCGAAAGAGTTCCTATATGCTCACATTCCGTACAAACAGGAAGGAAGGGTAAAAGCGATTATAGAGATAAAGGGAGGAGAAAGTGAAATAAGTTGTCCGATGGAGGGGAAAAGGAAGGGTCTGCATTTCCAAGTAGTTAGGCTAATCTGAGCAACCACCTCAGAATGTTGTGATGCTTCCCCTCCAGGTGAGTGCATTCTTGAATGACGCTATCTTAGCAAGTAACCTGCAAAACATAATAGAGAACAGAAAGCAAAAGCAATCGTCCTAATCGCTAGGGAGGCTGTTGAAACAAGTGCTGCCTGAAGCCAAAAGGAGAGCATAGGCCATAGAGAAGGGACTGTAGCAAGAAGCAAGGGACCATAGCAAGAAGAAAGGGTCCCTTTGTTGATGCCATGGTTCAGGAATTCACTGCCGATAGCCAGACTCATCTTACCCAATCGACTAGGCAAAGAACTAGTCGAATGAATCTACTAAGCCAGAGTCTAGTAGAGGCAACGAGTGGAGGCTACTAAGGCCATGGGTGACCATAGTTTCCTTGGAGCCCCAAGTGGTGAACTTGCCCCCAAGATTTGCAACTATAGATTGGTTTCATAGCGGCATCTCCGAGGGGTCAGTGAAACACCACAAAAATTTCGAGTTTGGCATTTGTCCAGCAAGAAACAGGTCCCTGGGACCCTCAGACGACCTTGGCTATATTTGGAGTCACACATGGCAATTTTGAGGATTGAAACACTTGGATTTTACCAAGTGTTGCGCCATCGTCTACGCCCAGCGTATGCGCCCAACGTCTACGCCCAACGTATACGCCCAACATCTACGCCCGACGCCCAACGTACACGCCTCACATGTACACACAGCAGGTGCAACAGGAGCAAGAATCGAAGCAAGTCAACGTCCAGCATCCATCAGCGTATACGCCAACATCCGTCAGCGTATACGCCCCAGCATATACGCTAGCATCCGTCAGCGTATACGCCCAGCATCCACCACAGTTCACGCCCAGTAAGTCCAGCGTATACGCTGGCCTGATGTAGCATATACGTTGGCCTGATGTAGCGTATACGCCCAGCGTATACCATATTTCTAAATTGTATGCACCCAGTCGACACGCCACGTGTCTCCCAACTCGATTTTCACAGTAAACCCTCCCCCTATAAAAGGCCTAGTTTTCCGCGTTTACGAGGTCGGCAAAAATTTACCAGAGTAGACCCAGAGTAATTACGCTGCAAACCAGAGCCTGAAACCCTCTACGCTGGAAGTCCTGTACACCGAGCACAGTCTCTACGCTCCGCCTACCGTGCGAACCAGCCACTTCTCTGCACCTACCGAGGCTTTACGTCCGCCTTGTGTTCAGCCACAACTGCATTAGATCGGTACACCACATTTCCACTCCATAATACAGTTTACAGTTTACAGTTTACAGTTTATAGTTTACGCTATGTTCATGCTACTTCTGCTTACAAGAGTTTACATTTACGCTCTGTCTACGCTGTCTACGCCTTGTTTACACTATACACGCCTTGTTTGCGCTTTACGCTGTCTATGCCCTGTTTACACTATTTACGCTATACACGCCTTGTTTACGCTGTTACGCCGTCTACATTTTATCCACGCCTTATTTACACTATTCGCTCCGTTTTACGCCCGTTACACGGTTTACACATAACCCAGCGTATAACACTTCGGTGGCACTCAGGGAAATCCTTGTCTGATCCACGTGCAGACCACCCAAGGTACCCTACCTTCATGCATTCTAGCTTGCCCTCAGGCGAAGGTAGGGTCATCTGTCCTCGTCCTGCGATCCCGCGGTCTCTGTTTCTCCTTCCAGCCGAGGACCGACGATTTCAGGCGGTACAGAAATTGGCGCTAGAAGGAGGGCCTCCGCTTAAACAAATTGTACGCTTCTCAGCGTCTACGCTCATCAGCGTTTTCGCTGCCCTGTTTAAACCCCCAACTCTCAGCGTCTACACTGTCAACCTTCCAGCGTCTACGCTGCACACGTGCCCTAGCATCTACGTCGTCTAACTTACGCCAGCGTCTACGCTGCACGCTTACGCCAGCGTCTATGCTGCATACTTAGTACCTACGCTGCCCGCAGACCAGCGTCTACGCTGCACATTTACGCTGTAGAGTCGTCTACGCCGGCCACATACACTCGAACAGTTTTACATACGCAATCTATCATCAATGAATCCCGTAAACACCACTACTGCCACTACCTAGGACATTAACATCTCAGACACCATGGCTGCCCAGAAGTCTGTCACACCACATCTGGGAGGGCAATCCACAATGGGGCCCCGTCAGTCTTTAAGGTTACAAGGGAGAGATCCAGCCGCTAACGTTATAACCCAAGACGAGTATAACTTCATCTGCATTAAGATACAAGCCGACCTGGCAGTGGATCGGGCTGAGATCGAAGTAAAGAGACAATTCGAACTCTTTTACAGGGGAGGACACGAGTTCATCCCTTCCCCATACGATGTAATCCCCGTTCCAGAACAATTCTCGGAGCTCTTTACTCAGCTCCTTCTGCACAGGAGCCAGTCATTGAACCAACCCGCGCTAGAGCCTCAGCCAAAGGAAGAAGATGAGTTCACTGCCCAATCTGAGCAGGGAGACTCATACCACACCTTGAGCCCCCAAGCACAGATGAACCCCATTTTCCATCCCAGGACAGGGGAAGTCTTGCCCGTACAATGCCCTAGATTCGCCCAAGTTCAGATGCCACCACTGGAAATGCCAGCACTCGTACACATTCCGCTCCCAAGCGATCCCCAACCGCACACCTTCCCTCTAACAGTTACCCCTAATGCAGCTGCGGGCCCA
>MNCI01007832.1:271-75178 GCA_015680685.1 Gnetum montanum
AAAAAATTTGAAATTAAAATGGTTTCTGCCTTGGAAGTGGAAACGCCCATGCGAGTTCTTCTTCCACCTTGAATCCACGTCCCTGCAAAATTTTTTTTGGCACAACACGACCAGTAGAGACGCCGCTATTTTGGGGCCAAAAAGAACAGTTGATTCTGCGCAAAAATGAAAGCCATTATAGGGCAAAAACCCTTGCATTCCCCTGCGTCGGTTCCAACGTGATCCCTGTAAAAAATGGACATTCTTCTGGACTGTTTTCATTCATTTTCAGCAATATCATTTGTTTTTCTCCCAACGCGTTCAATGGTTGGAACTGTGTTTGTGTTTTCTTCTTTTTTTTTTGTAGTAAAAACATTATCCAAACCTTACAATAGTGACNTTTCTTTTTTTTTTGCAGTAAAACATTATCCAAACCTTACAATAGTGACTTTGATATTTCTCATTGATGCATCCATAAATGGAATTTCTCTTTTAGCTTTTCAACTCTTTTCAACCTTCCCTTTACAAAGGAGCATGATGAATTTTTCTTTCCTTGATATCATCATTTGAAATTGGAAATACTATGTCTTCATTTAACAATTTTCTAGTATTAAAATATCAATAAGGCACAACCATCATATATATTTTTTCTTTGAATATCTTCTATGGATTATTCATATTTTATCACCTTTGCTGTTCCATGAAATGGCTAAATGTGCCAACAACACCATATAGTCCTCTATACGGATATGAAGCAGTGTTACCTCTTGAATTATAGGTCTTGTTTCTCCAAATGATCCTCTCAAACTTTATGGATGAGGCTTAGAACAACAAGTCAAGAATCATTGATCTTGACTCTACGGAGGAAGAGTGCATCCAAGAACTTAACCACATCAAGTGGTATTAAGATAAAAAATGGAAAAAGCATCATTGTAGTCTGCACCAACACCCAATAAAGAAAAGGGATCTAGTCCTCAAGGTCGTTCACAAGCCCATAAACAAATTTTTAGCCAACTGGGAAGGGCCCCTTTTGGTCACAAAATCATATGAAAATGGGGCATTCAAGCTTGTTGACTTAGACAACAACGAGTTTGCTAATCCTGTCAACCACTTGTACTTAAAACCATATTACACCTAACATGCAGTATCATGTAGTAGAGTGTCTGCTATGACGTTAAACTTCCACAGAGCATCTGCTATGATATTAAACTAGAATAGAACATCTACTATGACATTAAACTAGCATAGAGCATCTTCCATGACGTTAAATTGGCACAAAGAATCTACCATGATGTTAAATTGACACAAAGCATCCATCATGGCGTTAAACTAGCACAACTTGCCTACCATGATGTGAAACTAGCACAAAATATCCTTGGGCAATGACACTAAATTAGCACCCATAGCATGATTCGCTATGACATTAAATTGGCCATCCACTATCTGCTATGATGTTAAACTAGTAGAGCATAGTCAGCCCAAACGTTAAACTGGGATCACGGTCTACTGGGACCTTAAATTAGCACAACCAATGGTCTATCGAGATCTAAAATTGGGTTAACAAGTCAACATATCTAATTTGACATATGTGATCTTGTGAATAAGCAAGCGGGCATACTCCTAATCTTTCATTGGCTATCTATGCCTCTTGGGAAAGATGGGATGGGATGTTGGAATTCTAGAATGAAGTTCACGTCACCAAGGAACAAACCCTCTACGAAATTTGCAATGTCACCATCCCTAGCATCTTGCTGATCTTTTGGAGATTCCTCTTAGCATCTTGCTGACCTTCTGGAGCTACCACCACCATTGCCAATCATCCTGGTCATAGGTCCTAGTGTCAGCACCTCCTATTGGAGTCCCAAAAGTACTGTGGCCCATGTATTTCACCAAAAGAGCAAGACACTACATTATTCCAAAGTACCCATTTCGACTGACCTAGCTACTTGAGAGTGCATACCATAATATCCCCTCACTAACCTAACCTCCACTTCCTACTCTTGCAATTTCCAACGTCCTCTCACAAGCTTCCCCAATGCACATGAAACCCTTTCCCACACTTAACCATTAAAACCATGAAGGACATAATGAAACTCATCCCATGGAAGCCTTGTAGGTTGGTCAAAGCCCCATAGGGATGTAACACAACTCATCCTAGGGAGGAAACACCTATCCTACAGTGATGACATGGTTGCCTTCAAGTGGATATGGATGTGCAATTCACCCACAAAACAAAAAAAAAAGGAAGAAGAGAAGAGAAAGAAAAAAGAAAAAGAAAAAAAGAATGAGAAAAGATAAGTGCCCAAGTTAAATGGCATAGTTGCCACTTTGCAACTATCCTAGCCTTGGATTGACCATCTCCAAGCACTTTGATGAGAAGTCAAAATCCATAGGGAAAAGGCACCTATGCATGCTAACTTCCTCACAAGCACTCCAATGAGGGATCACACTATGGCAATGGTTCTCATGACATCACATCCTACATTTTTCCTTTTCCATTCATTGTTCCCTAACCCCATCTCCTCAAATCTATCCCCTGTTCTCTACCATACTTCACTTCCTTGGCACTCTCAAGCATAGCAAAGCATCATCTAAGTGGACACTAACGAATGGTGTTGGTGTTGTGTTCATCATGGTGTTTCGTATTCTTTGTCGATGTCTCTCAAGAAAATCCTCCAAATGTCAACAAAGAGGGGCTAGTGAAAAACCACTGATTTTGGGCTCTCATGACTCAACATTAGATTTGTCTAAGCATTGAAACTTGGGTGAAATTTCTCTAGGTATGGTATCACGCTGTGTCGCGTAGATAACATGGCACCCTAGAATTCCTAATGTTTACAAATTTTTTTCTAGGTCTATCTACTACGATCCTCAGCACAGTTAGTGTAGCACCCATTTCCAAGGCTAATTTGCAGAAAAGGGCACTGATGATGGACTAAATAGTTTGGCAAATTTTCTATCTTTTGGGCAGTCAAGCTTGCTATGCTCTCTAGCTTGCCCAGCTTGACACATGTCTCAGCTACTAGTCCACCTAGGTACTAGGCTAGGAGTTGTCAAAAGTGCTTAGGATGGATAAAATGGTTTGGCAAATTTTCTACCTTTGGACCTGTTATGCTTTGCTACACTGCACAACATAGATAGCATAGTAGGCCATGCAAACTAAAATTTTCTTAAGTGTTGGTTCACACATGGAAGGTGCGTTTGGCAATTCTTTAACCTCCAAGGCTACCTGTCCTGCTTCATCCTCGGAGCATGATTAGAGTATAATGACAAAGAATTACAAGTTTGTTCAAAATTCATTCAATATTAGATGTTACGCTATGCTATGCTGCATAGCATAGATAGTGTAGCAGAGGTGCTAGGGTCAAAAAATTCCCAAGTATGAAACAGAGAGGTATCAGGCTCTTTTGACATGAAAAGTGTAGTTTCTGGTTGCTAAAGTTTCTTGCCTTGCTAAATATCAAAGTATTTTTTTTAATTTTTGATGAAATTCATTGTAAAATGGGTGCTATGTTCTACTACGTTCTCCAGCATAGACAGTGTAGTAGGCCAAAACTGCAAAATCTTTCTAAGGATTCATGCTACGCTTCATTATGTTGGATAACATAGATAGCGTAACACTTGGAAAAAGCCTCTGAATGCCTCCAAAATTTTCCAGAGGTCATCATCGACCTTCATTCTTGCTTTAGCATCTCTCCAATTTCCAAGATCAGTAGTTTGCTTTGTTTTTTGTACCCCCTGTTGGTTCCTAAAGTTGTCCCTACACTTGACCCTAATCAGAAGAGGAGGGAAGACATACTCCTAGAGCATAGGATCCAATTTGCATTTTTTCTAGGCATTTTTGTGAAAACATGGTAGTTCTTCAGATTTTGGCACATGCGGTTTAGGCAATATGGTCATAGTTTGGGAAATTTTCAGTCCTTGTTCTTGTCTTGTTGAGTGTAGCACCATACTTTGAGCATAGCACATCATCATGACACATTCATATTGGTGCTATGTGGGACCTAGGACGCGTGGCATCCAAACCACATCTCCCTCCAACCATAGCTCTATATATACCCTAGTAATTGACATTCTAAGGATTGGCTTCTATAGTTGCCTTTGGTAGGCGATCGGCAAGCAAAAGGTTGATGAGCGGTAAATCTCAATATTAAGAGCATTCCTAATATCTTCCTCACTCTCACACTTGAGCATGAAACCTACATCCCACACTTGCACAACATAGCAACTATTAGCCTAGCAAGTTTCAACTTCTTTCTATCAGCACCATGTCTGTAATGACCTGGGGACTGTGACCATATTGCCTCACTACCCAACTATGCCTGTCTAACACTGTGTATTGATTGTACACATCATTTGATCCAAAGTCACGTCCCCTAATTTTGGGGTAGTGCATCTCCTCACTTGAACTCTCATTTTATTTTTCTACAGCACATATTTTAAACTGTTAGCATACTTGTTTATTTCTATTATGATGATGCATTAAGACACGCATGTTGATACACTCCTGCTATTATGCATGTTGTGTTCTTGCTTGTTCTAAGTCCCACATGTGACACTCTAAAATCTATATTTGTAAATGGTTATTAGACACCATGTAAGTCCCTGTCTAATCAACCAGACCATTTAGGGCATTCCATTTCCATTTTCTTCAACATGGCTCTCCCATAGACTTAGGGTTAGGTTGTATGCTTGATGACCTCTCGATGTTCTAGCCACCAACATTTTCAGATGCTACATTGAGGATCAGGTTCCCTTCCTTGATCCTAAATTTGTTTAGGTTATGATGGTGTTTCCATTTTTGCCTTTCCTAATACCAGTCGACATGAGCAAGATTTTGCACCCATTTCTCTTCCACTAAGTCTACATCTATGATGAATAGCTCCTTTTTTTGTTCATCATTAATTCTGTTTGATAAGGAGACTTGGAGTGATGGAACCTATAATTCAAGAGGAAAATAAGCTTCAAAACCATAGGCTAGGCTATATGGGATCACACTGGTTGTAGTTTGAAATGTGATTCAGTAGGCCAAAGTGCATGGATAGGCTACTCATGGCACTTTTATTTCTTGTTATTTAGCATCTTCAAAAACTTTATGATGGATTTATTGCTTACTTTAGCTTTTCTATTGGTTGAGGGGTAGTACGGTGATGAGAAGAAATGCTTAATGCCTAGGTCTTGATAAAAGTTTCTCATTTCTAAGTGATTAAATTATGATCCACTATCTATGGTTGTGTTCATAGGTATGCCAAAACAAGCTACTATGTTATCCAATACAAATTTACAGACTTGTTGAGATGTTATCTTTCTTAGAGGAATAGCCTCAACCAACTTCATAAATTACTTGGTTGCAGTGATGATGAAACTATGACCAGTGTGCATGATTAGACTAGTTAAGTCACTCAAGAGTGCACATCCCTCTCACCCCATCGAATCCTTCATCCCAAAATCCTTTTGTCCCCTACATACTCATGATTACATATCCCTTGATGCATACACACTATGATGCACATGGCATTCTCTTCACATCAATCGCTAAACTCATGATGGACGTAACACAACTTGTCCCATGGGGAGCCTTTGTAGATTGGCTACACCTGTCCTGGGGAGGAACACCTATCCTACATATGCAATGCAAATGCATCAAAACAAAGCCCATTTTCTTGATGGCCAACTTGTAGCTAACATTCAGTAGTAAGCCAAACCCAAAGAAGATTTTCCTCAAAAAAAAGGAAATGGAAAAAACACATCCCCAAGCAAATTGACAATGCTCCAACTTCACAATTGGCCTGGCCTTAGATTGACTTTGATGCTCTCATAAGCACTCTGATGAGAGGTCATCATTTCAGTGGTAAATCACTTAATGCCATGGTCATAGTTAACCATGTTGGATTTGCATCTTACATCATGATCCACTATTTGCATTTCATTTCCACCATTTACATATCATCTCCCTAGCATCGCCAATACTTCTTGTCCCTCATGCATAACCTTATTACCATAGCACTCTTGAGCATGAAAGAATGACACTTGACCTTGTACCGATGAGTCATGTTGGTGGCATGTCTTTTGTGGTGTTTTTTAATTCCTTGTTGATGTCTCTCAGGCCACTCCTCCATATGTCAACAAAGAGGGACCATTGAAACACAACAAAATTTTGGGTCTTGACATCTTGACTACAAGTTTGGTTAAGTGTCAAAATAGTAGTGGCACTTTGCCTATGCTCTTTAGGTGTGGTGTCACGCTGGATTGCGTAGACAGCATGGCACCCTAAAATTCCTAAAGCTTGTGAAGCCACTTCCAGGCCTGCCTGATACCCTCTACAACATAGTCAACATGACACCTAGTTGCAAGGCTAGTTTGCACAAATGGGACATTGAGGATGGACTATATAGATAGGCAAATTCTTCAACTATGGGACCTGCTATGCTACACTACACCATGTAGTAGGCCAAGCGGTGCCAAAACTCTCAAGTGGTGTAGTTGGCAATGACTTGATCTCCAAGGATGCCTGCCCTGTCTCATCCTTGGAATATGATCAGTGTGGCATGGAGAAAATCTGGAAAATTGCACAAAAGTCATCTTTTCTTGGGTACTACATTGTACTATGCTGCACAACATAGCATAGTAGGATGCTGAAGGTCTCCTCCACATTGTTTTGACATGACAAAACATAGTTGGCAATCTTTTAACCTCCATGGTTGCCTATACCACTTCATCCTTAGGTCCCAATCAAAGCTTCCTAACAAAACATTGTAGGTTGCAACCTAGACTAACTACTAGATTGTGCTATGCTACATAGTGTAGCAAAGATATCCAGTGTAAAAAGTGCCCCAAAGATGAAATAGGGAGGTCTCAGGCATGGACAACATGGTTGCTAACTATTGAAGTTACTTGTCTGGCTGGGTCTCAAAATCATCTGTGTAGTCTTTGATAACATTTATTTTCAATGAGGGTGCTATGTTGTGTAGCATAGCATAGTGTAGTGGGCTAATTTTTATGCTACACTGCTACGCTAGGTAGCGTAAATAGTGTAACACTTGCAAAGGATCCCTAGGACACCTCCAGGACTCATTGTTGACTAGGATTTTTGCTCCAGCATCTCTTCCAGCATCTCCTTGATAGCCAGGCATCTTGGCTGCTTTGCTTATTGTCCACCTTTGCTACTACCATGTTGCATAGCATAGCACCATGTCTACTGCAGTGTAGCACATGGGACAAGTGTAGCAACTAGTGTTCCATGTCCAGCACATGACATGCAACATCTCCCACACTACTGCTTAGCACTTGCTCTACATTTTGGGCTAATCCTAGCCTTGTAAGTACCCCTGTGCCCTAGTGCTTAGGAGGAGGGGGTTTTTGGTTTGGATTTTTGGATCAAGAAGGTAGTGGGCATTTCTATTTTTGGCATTTTGGCATTTTGGCATCTTGGCACCTAGCTCCATGGGCAAACGAGACCCAGAGCACACCACACTAGTAGAGAGGCATAGCTACACCACATGGTATACTACAGCCCCATTGCAGACTTGTACAACCTTACACAGTACATCACATCTACTGACCCGACAAGCACAGTTCAACATAGCGAGTAGTAGACTTCATAATCCAACACCACTGAGGTTGTGACTATGCTCCCACTACACCTATTGTACACTGTGAATACTTTTGTGAACTGGCTACGCTCCCTCTTTTGGGATGGTACATTGCTATTCTCGAACTCTTTTGCATTTCTCAAGAATTTCTTTATGGAATTTAGCATAACATTTGCATTTCCTCACTTTTTCATACATGTTTGCATGTTCATGTCATTGCTCTCAGGCTGGGACACCCTGCAATGCTCTAGTTTAGCTAGACCCAACACTTACACGTAATGTTGTACAAACCTTTCTTAGACATAATTTTTTAACACCACATAAGTCCCTATTTGATCAATAAGACTGTTCAAGGTACCCTATTTTTGTTTTTCTCCAGCATGGCCCTTGCACAGATTCAGGGTTAGGCTATATGCTTGTGGACCTCTCGGTGTTCCAGCCGCTGACATTTTTGAATGTCATAGTTTTTGGTGCTAGAAGGAGGGCCTAAACCTCCATGTCTCTTCTGTGTAGCACAAGTAATCCTGCATGCTATCTATACCCTGTCACCAATAGCCTATTAGCATAGACAAGATACCCCTATGGTTGTTTATGCACTGGGCAGTGTAGATCAGTTGCTACAATGATTCCTCTAGAACCCTGTAGGGTGAAAGTCTAGAACTGTCTATTGTGTTACACTACCCGTCTACTACGTTACACTACCAAGGTCCTGTGTAGCGTAGCGGTCTTGTCAGCATAGCTATTTCTCTCATCATAGCAAGCATGCAAGCTACAACATAGCAAGCTCTAGCATAGCATAACAGCTCTAGCATGCCAGGCTCTAGCGTAGCGTAGTAGTACCAGAGTTCCCCATTTCTCATAGTTTTCATATTAAGCATTTTTTTGTAGTTTTGGTCATTTCTTTGTAGTTTTCAGGGTTAGCCATCTTCTACAAAAAATGATTTGTGAATATGAATCCAGATTTGCATTTCACATTGGTGTCCAATGCACTTGACACCAGGATCTAGCCAAAGTGTGCCACACTAAGCCACGAACAATACAATTTTGTTTGTGCCAAAATCTAGGTAAGATTACTAGTGGATTACCTTGATGTGGAGAAAAACCAAGACTATGAATGAGTCCACCTGAATAGATGAGAGTATAATCCCTCCTTGTTTTACATAATCCCACTCATGGACTCCTATCACCAGTTGTTGTCCTAGCTCATTCATGCAAATGAGCACGATGCAGGGACAACCTTAGAGGAAGACTCACAAAACAAAGAAGATGAGTTCAAGGCCTACTCCAAACATGAGAGCCCTTTCCACACTGTCTTCCCACAACTGCTCCATAGTACAGCCCCTCCTTGGTTCGGTCCATCCATCCTCTCCAAGATGGTGACCATGCCAATTTAGCCTTCCTTGCAAACAACTAACATGTTCACCAAATACTATGCTCATGTAGGGGGCACCTCCTAGCCCCAGACAACTCAGGCAGCCTACGTCCTGCCTATCTCATTGGCATCTGTAGTGTCCATCCAACCTACTCATGTGTGGTCCACTTCGACCACCATACCCATCACTCAGTTAACACATCAACAAACATCCACTATGACATTAAACTAGCAACGTTTATTTGCTATGATGTTAAACTGGCAATGATCATCTGCTACAACATTAAACTGGAAAAAACCATCCACTATGATGTTAAACTGGCAACGACCATCCACTACAACATTAAACTAGAAACAACCATCCACTATGATGTTAAATTGGCAAAAACTGTCTACTAAGATGTTAAACTGGAAAACCCCACAACCAAAAATTTGACCCTATGTGATGCAACCAACCAAAGCCCAGCCAATGCAAGTAGCTCGCACATCCCCAAGCTTAGATCAAGAATTCTAGTTGATCCAAAGCTTGATTGATGAGATCAATCGACTCAAGGCTACCTCCTTTGACATTATCAAGGTGGTGAACTTCTATGGAGATGATCCCATAAGTCCTATGGTACCACCTCTAACTCTCCCAACTGGGATCTAGCTACCACAATTCACCAAGTACAATGGTGAAGGGGATCCCAATGCACACTTGGTCACATTTTGATCTAAATGCCTACTCCTTCAAGCTTGGCCACATGCCATCATGTGAGTGTTCCCCATGTCACTCACTAGCAAGGCCTTAGACTGGTATCACATGCTACCCAAGGCTTCGATCTCCTCTTTGGAGGATCTCATAAGCCAGTTTGTGACATGCTTTAGGTACAACCTAAAGGCTGAAGTGACCCTCAACTAGCTCATGTAGCTTAAGTAGGGGCCTCTAGAGCCCATGTAGAAATTCCTCTAATGTTGGAATGTTGCATTGAGTGAAATGCATGAACCCCTAGCGAAGACACATCTATTGGCCATCTTCAAAGGTGTAGTGAATGAGTTCATCAAGTCCAAACTATATTATCTAGCCCCAAAGTCTCTTAGCCAATCCTTTGCCCAAGCAAAAGGCATAGAGGAAGTAGTGCAAGCTAGCAATGATCCAGCCTATGTGGCCTACAGAAACCAACATGCTTGCAAGAAAAACACAATAATGGCAATAGTGGCCATAAGCACAAAAGCAACCAACCGGGTCTTGATAGCTAAACAACCCAAAGCCCCAACTCACAAAGCTACCAACTCTCACACCAACTCATCTACATTGGTAGGGGCCACCCCAATGTCCAACTTTTAGTGCAAGGATTACTCTAAGTATACACCACTACCAATAGAACCCTCTGAACTATTGGAGAAACTCTTGAAAGCTAGGCAAATCCAACACAAACATGTATTAGTGATTACCTATCAAAAACATGATAGGTACTATGAACTACTAAGGAACCCTACTTTAGCAATACCAAATGAGCCCCCAATTCTACAACATTTTAAGTTGGACCAATACTGTCATTACCACCAGTTTTCTGGTCATAGTATAGAAAATTATTGTGCTTTGTAGGATGACCTACAAAGAATGATAGAATGGGGCCAATTGGTGCTTGACATAGTGAATCAATACAACACAGACGATGCCTCCTATGTCATAAACTCCATTAGTATAGGTGGCAAGCCCAAACCTGTGCAACAACCTATTGTGATTCATGTGCCTCTTAACAAGGCAAGGGTCTCCTTATCCTCCACAAGCAAGAGGCTTACCTTTGTTATCAATGTGCCACCTTGGGCACCCACAACACCCTTTGTGGTCAAGGTTCCAAACCAATCATCCACTAAGACGTTAAACTGGCATGACACAACAACAACAACCACTAAGCAAACTTTCATCATCAAGGTGCCACAATGAGTTGGTTACACAACAACTCCTAAATCACCATTGGTAATCAAGGTGCCCCAACATGATGGCCTCTCACCTACTTGATGCCCAATAGTGGGCAATGTCTCAATCTCTCCTTCCTTGAGGGTTGACCCCCACTAGCAACTCGAGTAGGCCCACCAAATGACAACATAAGAAGATGAACAAGCACCTTGTGTCCCCCATGGCTAAAGTAAAGGCCACAATCAGAAGCAACAACTAAACACTAGGGTCCCTACCCCCAAGCAAGCCAAGAAAATCAAGTCCAAGTCCCCTTTGTGAGAGATCTATCTCTCAAGCCACGTGGAGGAAGTCAAGGCCAACACAATGACTAATGATAAGGACTTCGTTGCTGCACTAACCCAAGTGAAAAAAATGCTCAAGAAAAAGAACATAATGTTAAGCTTGTACAACCTAGCCATGACCTCACCTACTCACCGCCAAGCCTTGGCTCGAATGTTGGCCTTCATTCCTATTACAGAGGACATCCCTGAAAATGAGGCATTCATTTGTGCAATAATGTTTCCCCCTACACCACAAGAATTGTGTTCAACACCTCTATCCTTTTGCAATGATGCAGTCATGGTTAACCCCAAGTGAGGAGAGGTCACTATAGCTCCACTATCCATCAATGTACATGTTGGGCAATGTATCAACTGTAGAGTACATGTCGATGACAGTGCAACAACAAATGTAGTCCTATACTCTGTCATCGATAAGCTAGGCCTAGTAGAAAAAATCAGGCCAACCAAAGCTATGTGTCTAAAATCCTTCGATAGATCATGCGTCACTATCAAGGGTACAATCAACCTAGCCTTCATGGTAGGAGAGAAATTCCCTCCCAGTGCAGATTTCACTGTAATAGAGGAGATTCCAGCTTTCAACATGATTTTAGACAGACTTTGGCTAGCCCAAGAATGGGCCATCTCCTCTCCCATCCACCAAGAAATCCATCTTCCATATGAAGGTGGTCAAGTTATCATCCATGGTGATAACACCTCCTCTCTAACTATCTACGACATAGACATGGCACAAGTGTCAGATGTGGAGTTTCTTTGTGGTACACCTATGACAACCAACATAACAACTAAGGCTAACACACCTAAATGAGTGGTTGAAGCCAATGGCCATCCAGAGGATCCTAATCCTTGCACACCCCCTAATCTACACTTGATCAGGAAGAAACTACATGACCAAGGCTCTCCCTTGGCCAAAAATGCACTAGGTGCCTACTTACCCTTTACCTTCACTTGTCCTTCATTTTTGACTTTCATCTACATCACACTAGTCTACGCATTTACATTTTGCCTGCTCATTTAGATCATGCCTTTTACTTTGTTTACACATCTCTACATTGTTTATGTGTTTATCAACTTAGCTTACACATTGCATTTAAAAAAAACAACAAAAACATATGGCTTGGAATGGCCTTAAACTACCACCACGGCTCGCTAAGGCCTAAAATTGGCAATCAACTTCTGAAATTACATAGCAATGGCCCAAAAGGCTTTAAACTGGCATTTGGCTTGGAATGACCTTAAACTACTTCCATGGCCTACTAAGGCCTAAAACTAGCAATCAACTTTGGAAATTACATAGCAATGACCCGAAAAGGCCTTAAACTAGCCTACATCCTAGAATGACCTAAAACTATCACTTTTCACATTGCTTTCCTCTCATTCATCCATTTTAACTGTGTTTATGATATGTGTTTCTTGATGTTGTTTTCTTTCTAGTTGATTTTTGCAGGATCCCATAGGCGCACAGCATGACCATGCATGCAGAATTTACATAAGCAAGGTAAGAAATCGTCCGTTATGATGTTAAAGTAGCATAGCATGTTCTTAGGCCATGACATAAAACTAGCACCCATAGCACGTCCTTAGGCCATGACATAAAATTGGCACCCACAACATGTCCTTGGGCCATGACATAAAACTAGCACCCATAGAATGGTCTGCTACAACCTTAAACTGGCCATCCTCCATCCGCTACGATGTTAAACTAGCACAACAGTCTACTAGGACTATAAAATAGCACATCATGGTTTTCAAGGACCTTAAACTGGGTTTGCAGTCTACCAAGACTTTAAACTGGCATGTTGCTAATCTATTTGGAGCATTCATAGCATCATCATCACCCACCATTCTGCTGATCTCTTGGAACACTTGCCATTCATGTGGCCTTCATAGCATCATCATCCTAGCATTATCACTGGCTTTCTGAGCACTTTCAACTAGCATAGCATTTGACACATTTACAGCATATTCACATCTAGCACATGCAGCAGCTTTACTTCAAGCATTTGCATTTGCATTTCATGTTGTGTAGTTTCCTTGTCTTCTTTGAGTTGTGTTTGTAGGATGAAGCCTTGGAGGCAGTTGTACAAAGGTGCATCTCATTGCAACCGATAGTTACCACATTAATCTGATGTGCATGATTGAACTAGTTAAGTCACTCAAGAGTGCACATCCCTCTCACCCCTATTACAACCTATGCACACCCAATCCTTCATCCCAAAATCATCTTATCCCCTACATCCTCATGATTACAAATCCCCCTGATGCATACACACTGTGACACACATGGCATTCTCTTCACATCAACTGCTGAACTCATGATGGATGTAATGCAACTCATCCCATGGGGAGCCTTTGTAGATTGGCCAAGACCCTAAATGGATGTAACACAAATCATCTTGGGGAGGAAACATCTATCCTATAGATATAATGCGAATGCATCAAAACAAAGCCCATCGTCTCGATGGCCAACTTACAGCTAACATTCAGTAGTAAGCTGAACCCAAAGAAGGTTCACCTCAAAAAAGAATAAAAAAAGGGAATGGGGAAAGCACATCCCTAAGCAAATTGACAACATTGCAGCTTCACAATTGGCCCAGCCTTAGATTAACTTTGACACTCTCATAAGCACTTCGATGAGAGGTCAACATTTCAGGGGTAAATCACTTAACGTCATGGTCACAATTAGCCATGCTAGATTTTTGTCTCACATCATGATCCACTATTCACATTTTTTTCCACCATTTACATCTCATCTCCCTAGCATTGCTCATACTCCTTGTCCCTCATGCATAACCTTATTCCCATAGTACTCTTGAGCATGAAAAAATGACACTTGACCTTGTACTGATGAGTGATGTTGGTGGCATGTTTGCTGTGGTGTTTTGTAATTCTTTGTTAACGTCTCTCGGGCCACTCCTCCAGATGTCAACAAAGATGGGCCATTGAAACACCATAAAATTTTGGGTCTTGACATCTTGACTGCAAGTTTGGCTAAGTGTCAAAATGGTGGCACTTTGCCTATACTCTCCAAGTGTGGTGTCATGCTGGACCACATAGATAACATGGCACCCTAGAAGTCCTAATGCCTATGAAGCCACTTCCAAGCTTTCCTACCACCCTCTATAGCATAGTTAGCATGACACCGAGTTGCAAGGCTAGTTTGAACAAATAAGACACTAAGGATGGACCATATAGATCAGCAAATTCTTCAACTATGGGACCTGCTACACTATGCTACATAATGTAGTAGGCCAAGTGGGGCCAAAACTCTCAAGTGGTGCACTTGGAAATGACTTGGTCTCCAAGGATGCTTGCCCTATCTCATCCTTGGAATATGATCAACATGGCATGGATAAAGTCTATAAAATGGCACAAAAGTCATCCTGCCTTGGGTACTACGTTGTGCTATGATACACAGCCTAGAGTAACAAGATGCCAAAGATCTCCTCCACATTTTTTTGACATGACAAAAAAAGTTGATCATCTTTCAACCTCCATGGTTACCTATTCCACTTCACACTCAAGTCCCAATCAAAGCTTCCTAAAAAAAAATTTCAAGTTGCATCCCAGATTGATTGCTATGCTATGCTACACTACGCAATGTAGCACAACATAGCAAAGATATCCAGTGTAAAAAGTGCCCCAAAGATGAAATCAGAAGGTCTCAGGCATGGACAGCATGGTTGAAAATTGTTGAAGTTGCTTGTCTGGCTGGGTCTCAAAATCATGTATGTAGTCTTAGACAATATTTGTTTGCAACAAGGGTGCTACACTGTGTAGCGTAGCATAGCATAACATGCTAATGTTTATGCTATGTTACTATGCTGGGCAGCATAAATAGCATAATTCTTGCAAAGAAGCCTCAAGATACCTCCAGAACCTTTAGGACTCATCATCGATTAGCATTTTTTCTCCAGCATCTCCTTGATAGCTAGATTAGTGGTTTTCTTTGCTTGTTGCACCTCTTTTCTACTGCCATGCTGCATAGCATAGCACCATGTCTACTACAACATAGCACATGAGACAAGTGTAGTAACTAGTATCCCATGTTCCACACATGACATGGGACATCTCCCACACTGCCACCTTGCACCTGATCCGTATTTTGGGCTAACTCTAGCCCTATAAGTACCCTTGCACCCTAGTTCTTGGGAGAATGGGGGTTTTTAGCTTGGATTTTTGGACCAAGAAGGCAGTGGACATTTTAATTTTTGGCATTTTGACATTTTGGCACCTTGGCACCTAGCTCCATGGGCGAACAAGACCTAGAGCACACCACATCGGCAGAGAGGCATAGCTACACTACAACCCCATTGCAGACTTGTACAACCTCACACAATACATCATGACTACTGACCCAGTAGGCACAGTTCAACATAGTGAGCACTATACTTCATAGTCCAACACCACCAAGGTTGTGACTACACTCCCATTGCACCTATTATACACTATGAATACTTTTGTGAACTAGATACACTCCCCCTTTTGGGGTGGTACATTGCCATTCTCAAACTCTTTTGCATTTCTCAAGAATTTCTTTATGGTATTTAGCATAACATTTACATTTCCTCACTTTTTCATACATGTTTGCATGTTCACATCACTGCTCTCAAGCTAGGACACCCTGCTATGCTCTAGTTTAGCTAGACTCGACGCCTGCTCGTAACATTGTACAAACCTTTCTTACGCATAATCATTTAACATCACATAAGTCCTTGTCTAATTGACAAGATTGTTCAGGGCATCCAATTTCCATTTTTCTCTAGCACGGCCCTTGCACAGATTCGGGGTTAGGTTGTACGACTATGGACCTCTTGGTTTTCTAGCCACCGATGTTTTTGGACATGACACCCAGTAGAAAGCTTAGGTGTTATAGGTCCAATGATATCCAACTCCCATCATTGAAATGACCAAGTTATTTGAGTGGTATGTAACTCAGTTGATGGTGCATGTATAAGGTTTCTATGTTGTTGGCAAGCATCAAAAGTCTTGAGCTTCTTTAGGTAGTCACTTTTCATATAGGACTAATAATAGCCTAACCACTTGATCTTTGCAGCAATGGCTCTAGGTCCTATATGTCATCCACATACACCCTCATGAAATTTCTTCAGGACTATGTGGGCTTCAGTTTTGTCCAAGCACATAAATATTATTAACATAATGTATTATCACCTATGATGACTTACTATTTTGATTATTTACATATAGCATCCTTTTGAGTAGCATTCACATCTTGTGAAGGTTCACCATGCATAAGGTAAAAATTGATATCATCATACGACTCCCTTGTAGAACTAGTATGAACTATGGCTATGGAGTTGTCCTCAATGTTCTGCATGATGGAAATGGCACATCCATAGTTAAGAAAGATAACTTGCTAAACACATCTAGCATCAAACTGGGAGCTAAGTTCGCAATGGTGTCAGCTATAATATTCTCATTTCAGGGTACATGTTGGATATCATAAATTGTTGTATTAATTTCTTTCCTAGGTCATAGTAAGGTTGCAAATGTTTGGATTTACATGCATAAACCTTGGTTACTTGGTTAACCACAAGTTGTGAATCATCCTCAATCATTAAGTATTTTATTCCTTGGTCATGAGCTATCTTCATTCCTCTAATCAAACCCTCATATTTCACTACATTGTTGGTACAAGGAAACTCAAAGTGATAGGTGAAGGGTTGGATTTCACTAGATGGGAATGTTATAATGGCAACAACACTAGCCCCATGGATAGTTGAAGCTCCATCAAGGTGCATGGCCACCTCATAGCCCTTGGGCACTTGTCTAAAAATGTTAATATGTTTGTCAGGGGACTTGGGATCAATGGTTGCATGGTCTTCTACTAGTACAACAATAAGTTATGTGACTATAGCTTAACCTTTCATTAATCCTTGAAAAATATAATGTAGATCAAAATTTATGGTTATGGCTTTCCAATGGGCCATACGGCTACTTTCATAGCTATTGGTCATGATGGCTCTAATCACATTGTCTTTGTAAATGACATTGACCTAGCTTTTAAAGAGGTAGAGTCTTCATTTCTTCAATGAAAATACTATGGCTAGAAAATAGTTCTCTACTTCAGTGTATCAGGTTTTATGGGCAACTAGTGCATGGCTTAGGTAGTATATTGGTAGCTTCACTTTGTTACCTCATTTTTGATAGAGTAGAGAGGCAATAGACATGTTAGAGATAGCAAGGTAGATGTCAAAAGATTTGTCTTCTTGTGGAGAATAGATTGTTGGTAGTTGTGCTAATTCTTGCTTAAGGTTTTCAAAGGCTTCTTAGCATTGAGTGGTCCACTCATAGTGAACCCTTTTCTTAAGCAAGTATTGCATGGATTATAACTTATTTGTAAGTCTAGGAATAAACCTATAGATAAATTATAATCTACCTTATAATCCTCAAGGCTTCTTAAGGTTACTTGGTGTTGCAAAGTTGGATATGACCTTAACCTTATCAAGATCAACATGTATTCTTGCTTTAGATACTACAAGGCTAAGCATCTTATTGGTTTGAATGCCAAAGATACACTTCTTAGGGTTAAGTGAAACATCACAAACTTTCGAGTCTCGACATCTCGATTGCAGATTTTTCTAAGTGTTAGAATGATGGCACTTTCTACACCCTGCTACGCTGCATAGCGTAGCGTAGTGTAACACCCTATTATGCTACGCTGTTATACGCAGTTACATGTAGTTACGTGCTATTACGTGCAGCGTAGAGTAGCGTACCACCCTGCTATCCTACATAGCATAATGTAGTGTAACACCATATTATGCTATACTGTTACACGTTGTTATGCGTAGTTACATGCTGCTACGCTGTGCAGCGTAGCACCCTGCTATGTTGCATAGCGTAGCGTAGTGTAACACCCTGTTACACTACATTGTTACACATTGTTATGCATAGTTACGTGCTATTACACGTTGTTACACACTATTACATGCTGTTATGCATAGTTATGCATTGTTACATGTTGTTACACTACACCTTGCTATGCTGCATAGCGTAGCATAGCATAACACCTTGTTACACTACGCTATTATGCTGTGTTATGCGCTGCTACATGCTGTTACACGTTGTTACCTACCGCACTGCCACATGGCACTTGATCCACATTTTGGACTAACCCTAGCTCTATAAATACCTTTGCATCCTCTTTTGCAGAGGGGAGAAGAAGGAGGGGCGAAGCTTCAATTTCTTTACCAGCAAGGCAGTTGGCATTTACTAGGAAGACATTTGGCATTTTTGGCATCTTGGCACTTAGCTCCATGGTCAAAAGAGACCCAAAGCACACCACACCAATAGAGAGGCACAACTACATTGCATGGTACACTGTGACTACCAACCTAGGAGTCACAGTTTATCACAGTGAGCACCAAATTTCACAACCCAACACTATCGAGGTTGTGACTGCACTCCTACTATGCCTATTGTACACTCTGTATACCTATACCCCCTTTTTTGGGGCAATGCATCTTCTTATTCAAACTCTCTTTTTGGAAAATTAAAACATTTATTTTTTTTTGGCATTGTCAACCATTCAATCATGTTCATTGTCCCGTTACGTGCTTTAACATGTTTCTACTATTGTACACATTACATTTTCTTTTATTTTAGCACCAGGTGTGCCATTTAAAATCATTGTTTGTAAAAGGATTACTATACACCGGTTAGGTTCCTGTTTGATCGACCAGACCATTCAAGGCACCCCATTTCCATTTTATCCAGCACGGCCCTCATGCGGATTCAGGGTTAGGCGATGCGCCTGAAGACCTCTCGGTGTTTCTAACCACTGATGTTTTCTATCGCTATAGTTTTTGGCACTAGAAGGAGGGTTGAACTATTTTTGTTTACATTTTTTATGAGTGCTTGGTCAAAACTTTGGATGTTCTAGAGAGCATAATAAATTCTCAGAATGTAGCAAGCTCCAATGTAGCGAGTGTAGCACCAGAGTGGGCCATTTTTAGTAGTTTTTACACTTAGCATTTTTTCCGCATTTTCATACCTAGCATTTTTTCTGCATTTTTACACGTAGCCCTTTTTCTGCTACCGGTCATTTTTCTGCTATTTTTAGAGTTAGCCATTTTTTTCAAACAACAACTCTCACAACCTAATCTATGAACATGAACCTAGATCAACCTTCCACATTAGTGTCTAACACATTTGATACCAAAATCTAGCCAAAGCATGCTATATTAAGCCATGAAAAAGACAATTTTGTTTGTGAAAAATTCCAAGCAAGACTACTAGTGGATTACCTCAAGTTAGAGGAAAAACAGGACTATGAATGAGTCCACTGGAACGGACAGGAGTATAACCCCTCCTTGTTTGACATAATTCCACTCATGGAGTCCTACCACCAGTTGTTGTCCCAACTCACCTATGCAAACAAGCATGATGCAAGGACAACCTACAAGGAAGCCTCACAGAATGAGGAAGATGATTTTTAGGCCCACTCCGAGCATGAGAGCCCCCTCAACACCATCTTCCAACAACCACTCCTTATTACAGCCCCTCCTTAGTTTGGTCCACCCATCCCCTCCAAGATAGTGACCATGCCAATTTAGCCTTCCTCACAAGCAACTAATGCATTTTCCCAGCACTATGCTCATGCAAGGGCCACCTCCCAACCCCAAATAATTCGAGCATCCTACATCTTGTTAGTCTCATCAATGTCTATGGTGTCCATCCAACCCACCTATGTGTGGCCCACTCCAATTACCACATCCATCACTCAGCCAATACATCTGCAATCATCCACTATGATGTTAAACTGGCAACACCCATCCGCTACAATGTTAAGTTGGAAAACTTCACAACTAAAAATTTTTTCCTATGCTATGCAACCAACCCAAGCCCAGCTAATGCAGCTGGCTGGCACATCCCCAAGCTTGGATCAGGCATTCTAGCTAATCCAAAGTTTGATAGAGGAGATCAATCAACTTAAGGATACCTCCTCTAACACCATCAAGGTGGTGGACTTCTATCAAGATGATCCCATAAGTCCTATGGTACCATCCCTAACTCTTCCAACTGGGGCCCAACTGCCTCAATTTACCAAGTACAATGGTGAAGGAGATCCCAATGCACACTTAGTCACATTTCAATCTGAATGCCTACTCTTTCAAACTTGGCTACATACCATCATATGTGTCTTCCCCATGTCACTCACTGGCAAGGCCTTAGATGAGTATCGCATAGTCCCCAAGGCCTCAATCTCCTCATTTGAATATCTTATAAGCTAGTTTGTGATATGCTTTAGGTATAACCTAAACCTGAAGCAACCCTTGACCAGCTGATGAAAGTTAAATAGGGGCCTCNCAGTTTGTGATATGCTTTAGGTATAACCTAAAGCCTGAAGCAACCCTTGACCAGCTGATGAAAGTTAAATAGGGGCCTCTAGAACCCATGCCAAAATTCCTCCAATGTTGGAATGCTACATTGAAAAAAATGCATGAACCCTTAGCAGAGACACACCTACTAGCTATCTTTAAAGGTGTAGTGAATGACTTCATCAAGTCCAAATTGTATTATCTAGCCCCAAAGTCTCTTAGCCAATCCTTTACCCAAGAAAAAAGCATAGAGGAAGCAACACAAGCTAGCAATGATCTAGCCTATGTGGCCTACAAAAACCAACATGCTTGTAAGAAGAATACAACAATGATAATAGTAGCCACAAGCACAAAAGCAACCAACCGGGGCCCGATAGCTAAGCAGCCCAAGGCCTCAACTGACAAAATCGCCAATTCTGGCACCAACTCACCTACATGGATAGGGGCTACCCCAAGACCCAACTTTCAACCCAAGGACCACTCAAAGTATACACCACTGCTGGTGCAATCGTTCTAATTAGTAGAGCAACTCTTGAAAGCTGGGCAAATCCAACACAAACATGTATTGACAATTACCTACCAAAAACATGATAGGTACTGAAAACTACTAAGGAACCCTTCTTTAGCAGTGCTAAATGAGCACCCAGTTCCACAACACTTCAAGCTGGACCAATACTATCATTACCACCAATTGGCTAGTCACAGTACAGACAACTGTCGTGCTTTGCAGGATGACCTACAAAGAATGATAGAACGTGGCCAACTGGTGATCAACACGGTGGGTCAATCCAACATAGACGATGCCTCCTATGTCATAAATTCCATTAGCATAGGTGGCAAGCCCAAACCTATACAACCTTTTGTGATCCATGTGCCTCCTAGTAAGGCAAGGATTCCCTCAGCCTCCACAAAAAAGAGGCCTCCCTCAGGCACCCATAGCATCCTTTGTGGTCAAAGTTCCATAGCAATCGTCTGCTAAGACGTTAAACTGGCATGATGTAGCAACAACAACCACTAAGCAACCTTTCATCATCAAGGTTTCACAACAATTTGACCACACAACTCTGCCTAGATCACCATTTGTCATAAGAGTGCCACAACGTAATGGCCCCTCACCTACCTGAAGCCCAATAGTGGGCAACATGTCGATCCCTCCTCCTTCAAGGGTTGACCCCACTAGTAACCAGGTAGGCCCACTAAATGGCAACACAAGACAACAAATGAGCACCTCGCAACCCCCATGACCAAAGCAAAGGCCACAACTAGTAAACAACAACTAAACACTAGGGCCCCTACACCCAAGCAGGCCAAGCAAACCAAGCCCAAGTTTCCTTCATGAGAGATCCATCTCTTAAGCGACATGGAGGAAGTCAAAGCCAACACAATAGCCAATGACAAGGACTTCATAGCTGTACTAACCTAGGTGAAAAAAACACTCAAGGAAAAGAACATAACAACCTAATCATGATCTCATCTACTCACTGCCAAGCCTTGGCCCAAATGTTGGCCTCCATTCCTATTATGGAGGACATCCCTGCAGATGAGGCATCCATACATGCAACGATGTTCTCCCCTACACCATAAGAATTAGGTTCAACATCCCTAGTATTCTATGAAGATGTAGTCAAAGTTAACCCTGAATGAGGGGAGGTTACTATAGCTCCACTATCAATTAGCATATGTGTTGGGCAGTCTACAATCTGCAGAGTGCACGTAGATGATGGTGAAGCAACAAACATAGTNAAGTTTACAATCTGCAGAGTGCACGTAGATGATGGTGAAGCAACAAACATAGTCTTGTACTTCGTCATCGACAAGCTAGGCCTGGAAAATAAAATCAAGCTAACCAAAACCACGTGTCTAAAATCCTTTAATGGATCATATGTCACAATCAGAGGTACAATCAACTTAGCCTTTTTTGCAAGGGAGAAATTCCCCACTAGTGCAAATTTCACTATCATAGAGGAGATGCTAGGTTTCAACATGATTCTAGGTAGGCCTTGGCTAGCCCAACTAAGGGCCATCTCCTCTTCCATCCACCAAGAAATCCACCTTCCATATGAAGGTGGTCAAGTTATCATCCATGGTGATAACACTTCCTCTTTGACTATCCACGACATAGACATGGTGTTAGTTTTAGAAGAGGAGTTTCTTGGTGGTACACCTATAACAACCAATGCAGTGCCTAAGGCTAACACACTTGAATGAGTGGTTGAAGCCAATAGCTTCCAAGAGGATCCTCAACCTTGCACACTCCCTAATCCATGCCTGGTTAGGAAGCAACTACATGACCAAGACATTCCCTTGGCCAAAAATGTGCCAGATGCTTGCCTACCCTTTGCCTCCACTTGCCATGCATTTTTGACATTCATTTACATTTCACTAGCCTATGCATTTACATTTTGCCTACTTACTTAGATTAGGCATTTCATTTTGTTCACATATTTGTTTTACTTTGTTTATGCATCCATCCACTTAGCTTATGGATTACATCTAAAAACATAAAAAAAACTATAAAACATGAAACTACAAAAACACATGGCCCAAAAAAGACTTAAACTAGCCTATGGCTTGGAATGGCCTAAAACTATTACTTTTTGCATTACTTTTCTTTCATTCATCCATTTTAACTTTTTTTATGATAGTTTTTGCTTGATGTTATTTTCCTTCTAGTTGATTTTTGTAGGATCTTGTAGGCACACATCATGACTACGTGTGTAGCATCGCACCTTATACAAGCAAGGTAAGAACTAGTTCTCTATGACTATAAACTGGCACAGCTTGTCCTTGGGTCATGACGTTAAACTGGCACAATAGCTAGTCCTTAGGTCATGATGTTAAACTGGCACAACAGCTCGTCCTTGGATCATGATATTAAATTAGCACAACATCCACTATCTGCTATGACATTCAACTAGCATCCAATAGTCTACTAGGACTATAAACTAGCATATCATGGTTTTCTATGACCTTAAAATGGGTTCACAGTCTACCAGAACTTTAAACTAGCATGTAGCTGATCTGATCCGAACACTTGCCATTCCCTTGGGAGCACTCACAGCATCATTGCCTCCCACCATTCTAGTGATTCTTTTGGAGCACTTGTCATTAGTGCAGCATTTAGAACACTTGCAACATCATCACCTTTTCACCTTCACTGGCTTCCTGAGCACTTGCAACTAGCACAACATTTAACACTTTCATAGCATGTTCACATCCAGCACTTGCAGCATCTTTGCATCCAGCACTTGCAACATCTTCACATCTAGCATTTGCACTTGCATTTTATGTTTTTTGGTTTTCTTGTCCTCTCTGAGTTGTGTTTATAGGATGAAGCCTTGGAGGTGTTCGTGCAAAGGTGCATCTCATCGTAGCAGCAAGTCACCACATTTCTTTGATATGCATGATGGGACTAGTTGAGCCACTCAAGAGTGCACATCCCCCTCATCCCTATTATAGCCTATGCACATCCATTTCTTATCCCAATATCCTCTAATCCTTTCCATATTCATGATTTTACACTCCTCTGATGCATACGCACTCTGACACACATGGCATTCTCTTCATATCAACCGTTGAACCCATGGTTGATGTAACACAATTCATCTGATGGGGTACCTCTATTACATGCTCAAAGCCTAGGTGGATGTAACATAAATCATCCTTGGAAAACAAAGTTGATCTTCTCAATGGCCAACTTGCAACTAACATTTAGTAGTAAGCCGAACCCAAAGAAGGTTCGCCTCATAAAAAAAAATCAATCAACAACGTTGCAGCTTCGCAATTGGCTCATCCTTGAATGGACTTTGATGCTCTCATAAACACTCCAATAAAAGGTCAATGTTTTAGGGGCAAGCTACTTCATGCCATGGTCACCATTAGCCGTGTTGAATTTGCATCTTACATCATAATCCATTGTTGGCATTTTGTTCCCACCAATTTTCCTAGCATTGCCTATATCCCTTGTCCCCTAGCATAACCTTGTTCCCATAACACTCTTGAGCATGGTAAAATGACATCTGATCTTGTGCTGACAAATGACGTTGGTGACATGTTTGCTGTGGTGTTTTGTAATTCTTTGTTGATGTCTTTCGGGCCACTCCTCAAGATGTCAACAAAGAGGGGCCATTGAAACACCACAAAAATTTGAGTTTTGGCGACTGTAGATTTTTTTAAGTGTCAAAACGATGGCACTTTTTACACCCTGCTACGCTGCATTGTGTACCGTACTGTAACATCCTATTACGCTATGCTTTTACATGCTGTTACGCATAGTTACATGCTATTACGTGCTACTACGCTACATAGTGTAGCGTAGCATAACACACCACTACGCTGCATAGCGTAGCATAAAGTAACATCCTATTACACTACATTATTACACATAGTTATGTGCTATTATGTGCTGTTATGCACTGCTATGCTACATAGCGTAGCGTAGCATAGCACCTTGCTACACTGCATAGCATAGTGTAGTGTAACACCCTATTATGCTACGTTGTTAAACGCTGTTATGCATAGTTATGCATTGTTATGTGTAGTTATGCGTTGTTACGCTGCATGCTACTACACTGTATAGCATAATGTAGCGTAACACCCTATTACGCCGTGTTACGTGCTGCTACATGTTGTTACATGTTGTTACCTACCGCACTACCACATGGCACCTAATCTACATTTTAGGCTAACCCTAACTCTATAAATACCTCTGCGCCCTCTTTTTTGAAGGGGAGAAGAAGGAGCGGGAAAGCTTTAGTTTCTTTACCTACAAGGAAATTGGCATTTACCAGGAAGGAATTTGGCATTTTTGGCATCTTGGCACTTAGCTCTGTGGGCAAACGAGACCTAGAGCACACCACACTGACAGAGAGGAACAACTACATCACATGGTACACTATGACTACAGACCTAGGAGTCACAGTTTATCATAGTGAGCACCAAATTTCACAGCCTAACACCACCGAGGCTGTGACTGCACTCCTACTGTGCCTATTGTACACTCTATATACCTATACCTCCTTTTTTGGGGCGGTGCATCTTCCTATTCAAACTCTCTTTTTGGCCAACTACAGCATTTATTTTTTCTGGCATTGTCAACCATTCAATCATGTCCATTGTCCCGTTACACGCTTTAGCACGTTTCTACTACTGTGCACATTACTTTTTTTCTTTTATTTTAGCACTAGGTGTGCCATGTAAAATTATTATTTGCAAAAGGGTTATTGTACACTAGTTAAGTCCCTGTCTGATCGACTAGACCATTTAGGGCACCCCATTTCTATTTTATCTAGCACGACCCTTGTGCTGATTCGGGGTTAAGCTATGTGCCCGAAGACCTCTCAGTGTTTCCAGCTACCAATATTTTCTATCACTACATTAAGCCTAAGCTCATACTTGAGACATCATTTTAAGCACAAGGTCAAGGTCATGTGCATGGTTACCAACCAGTTTGGACTTAACAACTATATCATCTATGTAATCATTAAGCAAGCATAGCATTTAGTCACTAAAGATATACATCATAACTCTTTGGTAGATTGCTCCTGCATTCTTTAGGCTAAAGGACATCATAGTGTAACAAAAAGTACTCCAAGGGATCATGAATTTTGTACTAAGTTGATGCTCTAGGTTAATCATAATCTAGTTGTATCTTGAGAACCCATTCGTTAAGGATAATAAGGCATATCTAGTTGTAGTATTGATAAGCTGATCAATACTATGCAAAGGAAAATCATGTTTGTTAGTTTCCTTATTTAGGACTTGAAAATCAATGTAAATGCACATACTCCCATTTTTCTTAAGGACTACAACTATGTTGGACATCCATTCCATGTAATAAACAACTCTAATGAAACTAGCTTAATATAGTTTTGTGATTTCATCATGAATTGCTAAGGCCAAATCAAGTCTAATGTTAAGAATCTTTTGCTTGATTAGTCTAATGCTAGGATCAAGTAGGATGTTATGTTGCACTAAGTGCAGTTCAAGACCCGGCATATCCTTTTATGACTAGGCAAAGGTGCTAATGTTGTATGGTAGAACTTTGGTGAATTCTTGAGCCTACTGAGGTTCCAGTGAGGAACTTAGTTTTAGGATTTTCTCCTCACCACTTTGTGTTGTGATAGTAACCTTAGCCAGTGAGTTTTTGGTAATGTCACTAGCCTTCAAGTTAAAGGCCTTGACTAGGCTTTTAAGCCACTCTAAAGGATTCTCTATAGAAGGTATGTGGTCGATAAGACTCTCAGGCTCAAGATCTAGGAAATTAGGATCAATGCACCATTCAACATCACCATGGGGTTCATTTAGGCTCAAAGGAAAATTGATTTTCTCCCAAGTACACATACTCCAATCCTGCATATCAATCATAAACTCATTAAGTAGCACCTAGGTAAAAATGAGTAAATAATGCTAGAATGATATAACATATCTTAGTAACTATGCAAACACATACTATTTCAATGTTAAACAAGATGCAAAAAAGGTCAAGTGAGGCTATAAGAGGTAGGTAAAGATTAATAAGATGGAACAAAGATCACATAATGTCAAATAGAGGTCAAACAAGATTAAAACAAGTTGAAGCATAATGAAAGTATGAAAAATAAGGTCAACTATGGTTACAATTTTGCCAATTTTATGCCTTAGCGGGCCATGTTGTCAAATTAAGGCCTTGGCAAGCCATGGGAACATGATGTCAAATGATGATCAAGTATGGTTAAATGCCATCACTTAACACCAATAAAAGGCTAAACAAAGATCAATAGAGGCCATGATAGAGAAAATAAGCTAGATATGATGAAACTAAAGTTATGTAGAAGCTACATGAGATCAAGTGATGATAATAATGTCAATAATGCATAACAAGATCAAAATAAGTTAAAACATCATGAAACAAGGTCATGTGGTGAAAGAAGGTCAACATTGATAAGAAAAGGGTTATATTTTTACTAGTTTTATTCCTTATTGGGCCAAGGTAAGAGGCTACAAAGTTGATAGGTAAGTTTAGGCACCTACAAAGGCTATTCTGGTGTAGTATTTGATTTAAAACAAGGTTTTTCCAGGCATCCATGCTAGACCCACATTGAATCCATGCTAGCCAACATGGGTGGGGTGATCCCTAACATAGATGGGATGGTAATGTGGCTTCCCATATTTATTTTGATCAATTTTTAAGTTTAGATGACCTATATGATCAACACGATGTGTCGGGAAAGGATTTTGGTCAATTCTAGTGTTGATTATAGTATTTGGAAGTTACATTGAAGCCTAGAATTATCATCCATGCTTGAGCATTGTTGGCTACCATGGCTACTAAGGAGAATTTAATTTATGACATCCAAAGGATAAAAATTGGTATTCTATGGAATTCTCAAGGTAATGTAGGATCATAACAATAAAAAATAGTCATTTTGAAGGTCAAAACTTACATTGGAAGTAGGTTTCAAGGTCTCACCCCTCCAAAGCCACACTGGCTAGTGTGGATGAAGGGGATCTTAGTATGACTACCCTAGCTTTGATGATTATAGGATCAAAATATGGTCAAATTGTAGTTGAAACTAGGATTTTGTAGTTATATGTTCATAAAATTTAGTTTTAATGTCATTTTAAGGGTGTTATGTGTGTAAAACCTTATTGGGAACATTACACAAGTTGGGGCCATGCTAGCCAGTGTAGCTCTAGTACACCTTAATGTTGATACATCTACTTTTTGGCTCTGTGGACCTTTTGGTATGTCAAAACATTAAGTAAAATGGAGTTAAATTTTTTCTGTGTTGTTGTGTTTGTAGGACAAGAATATGGATTATGATAAGAAGGCTTGTGAAAGCTTAAGAACATGAACAAGAAACAAAGAATTCAAGTGCAAGGAAAGGTTTAAGAAAGATGACTCTAAGAAATAGTGGATGTCTTGGCAGAATTGAAGGTAGCACAAGTAAATATATCTCTATAAAATGGTAGATTTATTTCATTAGACAAGGACATCTTCCTAGAATAAAGGCTAGTTACAGAAAGATGTCTTTCACTAGAATAAGATGTCTTCCTAGAATGGAGGCCAAATGTGGAAAGATGTCTTAGTCATGAAGAAGGAATATTCCATGACCATTAGCTAGCCATTTCATGAGTTCCAAGATGAATTTGGAAACATAGTGGCTATAAGAAGATTTCATTCTCATTGGGAAATATGCAAGTTTTTGTACTTTCATTGTGTAATCATTTGACAATCATTATAATCATTGTTGCTACTCATTGTACTATCTTTTGTCTATTTTAAAGTGAGCTATACCTCAAGTACAAGGATTATAAAAATAAGTTACATTTATCCCTTATAATTATTATTCTTCCTTGTTGCCTTACATGGTTGATGTGCTTCTTGCAAGAAGGAATCTTGCTTGAGCTTGTTGAGATCCTACTGCATTGAGTATTGGTGCAGCACTAGAATACTCTAGAATGGAGCTTAAGTTGTTAAGATTGTAGGATCATGGAAACCGTATTATAAGCTTATCATGGCCTTGTAACATTGAGTAGATTTATAGCATCCAATCACTCTAGAGTAAATCTTAGAGCTTTTATAGGTTGTGATACCCTTCAAACCACATTTGAGAGCAATAAAGTCCAAAGGTGTGCTTGTGAACTACCCTCTACGTGTGGACTACCCAAGTTGGGGAACCACATTAAATGTGGTGTGTACACTTTATCTAAAAGACTTTTAATTTGGAAAAGTTATTCAATCCCCATTTTCTACGTTCAACAATCCACTAGTGGTATCAGAGCTTGGTACTCTTCTACATCATCAACATTAAAGAGTGAATAATGGAGGGGACATCTTATACAAAGCCACTCATGTTTGATGGATTCAACTTCACTTACTAGAAAGCCAGAATGCAAGGATTCTTTGAGACCATGGAGTTTGAATTTTGGGAGTTAATCCTTTAAGCCTACACTTCGCCTATCGACAACTCCACCGACATCATCAAGCCTCAAAACAATTGGATACATGAGAAGAAAGATAAGTTTATGTTTGATTCTAGAGTAAAGAATTGTTTATATTATGCCTTGAATAAATCTAAATTTAATAGAGTAGCAAGATGTAGAATGGCCAAGGAAAGTTAATAAATTTTAGAAGCTACATATGAATGAACCTCTATTTTTAAGCAATCAAAATTGTTAGTCTTGTAAATTGAATAGGATAAGCTTAAAATGAGAGAAGGTGAGAAGATAAAAGATTACTTCTTTAGAGCCAATTATATTATTGTAACTATTAGAGGTATTGATAAAGATTTTCCAAAGGCAATGTGATCATTAAAATGATCAGAATTCTTCAAACAGAGTTTAGACCTAAGGTCATGACCATGAAATAAATTAGAAATTTNCGACGATTTCCATAGTTACAGATATGTTCCTTTGTTTCTTCTTGTTATCAATCATTGTAGCTTCCTAGTGAAAAAGGAAATCTCATTTTCATTGCCCTCATCATGCTCATTGAGCTCCTTCTCCTTGGAGGTAGTCTTCAAGGTAATGAATCTTTCTTGGATAGCTTCTTCACTTATGAGATTCATTTCATAAGTATTGAGAGCACTTTGAAGCTCTTCAAATTTCAAAGTTGAGAAATTTCTAATTTATTTCATGGTCATGACCTTAGGTCTAAACTCTGTTTGAAGAATTCTGATCATTTTAATGATCACATTGCCTTTGGAAAATCTTTATCAATACCTCTAATAGTTACAATAATATAATTGGCTCTAAAGAAGTAATCTTTTATCTTCTCACCTTCTCTCATTTTAAGCTTATCCTATTCAATTTACAAGACTAACAATTTTGATTGCTTAAAAATANAACAACAAGAAATATGTTTAAAGATAAAACAAGCAAGGGTTGATCTACCTAGTTCTAGCCAATCTGGACGTGAGGGCGTCAGACCTGAAGCAGAATATCCATTAACTGGCTATTTCTGATCAAAGATTCTTACCAATCACCTGCAATGTTCTTACGATCACTAATCCTCTTTTTCTCTCTTGTTAATCTTTTCCAAAGGTTACCAACAATTGCCAATGAAAGAAAATTGCTCATGGAGAAAATTTGCCTATCGAGAGAAATTTTTGCCAACCCTCTTGATATTTGTCAACTGGAGTATTTATAAGGTTAGGGTTAGGAGAAAAATGTGGTTTAAATGATGTGTGTCCTAAACATACAAAATACCGTTGACTTGATATGTTTGTGTTTGAAGCTTGCGGCGTCATGCTGCATTATGCTCTGAAGTGTAATGCATCATAATCTACTTTTGCTGGAGCTTTGGCAAAAAACTATTCTTTGGTTATGCTATAATACGCTAGAGAGCATATTGTGATGTATGAACTGCTGATGCTTGAATTGTGTTATCTCTGTCATTTCTTGTATTACGTTGCGTCATGTTACATTATGCCACATAGCATAATTCAGTATAAGATAGCAAACCTGCAAAAAATTGAAGTGTTGTCGTCGCGCTTCCTTTGTTTCTATCTAGTCTTTTTGGGATTTATTACGCTACACTGGATAATGTAGTGTAGTAGGTCCTTGGCTGAAAAAAAACTTGCTGAGATGTGTGGCATGCTGTAGATTGTTTCTTGAGCCTTGAGATTTTGCTGGACCATCGAGGCCTTGAATTTTTCCATTTCCATTGTTGTGATTAGATGGACTACCTTCTAGCATTACACTGCATTATGCTACATTACACTGTGTTGCGTAATGCAGCGTAATATACCAAAAGTTAAGATTTTCAAAACATAGAAAACTCGCAAAGTTGAAGGCTTGCCGTTGTGCACCCATTGTCTTGTTCTGTCCTCTGGAGTCTATTATGCTATGCTGCATAGTGTGGCGTAATAGACCCTTACCCAAAAAGGGAACTTGTTGAGCCGTGATTTGTCGCAAATCCTTGCCTAAGTTGAAGATTTTTCTGAACCATTGAGTCCTTGAAATTTTCATGGTGTTTTGATGGCCCCTCTTTGTTGACTTTTAGAGGGCTTTACTGAAAGACGTCAACAAAGAATACAAAACACCAGAGAGGTAAAGGCACCAATAGCATCCGTCGGCAACTGCTCAAATGTCGCTCTGTCAAACTTGGAAGTGCAAAGACAGGAGGAGGAGAATAGGAGGGATCTTAAAGGAGTAATAGGAAGGAGGTTCGAGGAAGACTCAAACATGTGAACATGAAACTTTTGAAAAAAATTTATCAGGAATCCTTTCGCAGGTGTATTTGCGAGAGGTTACACTACCATATTGCATATGAAGGGCTTGCACAGATGAGTTGTGTTACGCCCGTATGGCCTGGATGAGTTGTTTCACATCCATTTTTCCTAGCTTTACCCATTTTTTTGAAAGGATGTTTTCCATGAGGCGAGTTGCGTTGCGCCAATCCATGGATGATTATCATGTGCAAAAGAGTGCCTGTACATTCACGTTTTGTACAAATAGGAGGAAAGGGTAAAGGTTGTAGGGATAAAGGAAGGAGGAAGTGAGATAAGCTACCTGATGGAGGGCATAAGGAAGGGTCTGCACTCCCAAGTAGTCAGGCTAGTCTAAGCAACCACCTCAGAGCACCGTGACACATCACCTCCTAGTGAATGCATTCTCAATCAACACTATCGTAGCAAGTAACCTGCAAAACATAATAAAGAATGGAGAGAAAAAGAAATCAGCCTAATCGCTAGGGAGGCTATTGAAACAAGTGTCGTTCAAAGTGAAAAGGAGAGCACAGGCCATGGAGAAGGGACTGTGGCAAGAAGTAAGGGTCCCTATGTTGATGCCGTGGTTCAGGAAGTCATCGTCAAGAGCCAGATTCATCTTGCTCAAACGACTGGGCAAAGAATCAGTCAGATGAATCTGCTAAGCCAGAGTCTGGTGGTGGTGACAGGTGGAGATCGCCGAGGCTATGGATGGCCATAGCTTCCTTGGGGTCCTAAGCGGTGAAATTGACCCCAGGAGTTGTAACTACAGAGTGGCTGTCATAGCAACACCTCTGAGGGGTCAGTAGTATGCCTTTCAGCATATCTGAGGAATCAGTAGAATGCTAGTAGGGTAGCAGCATTACGTCTGTTCCAATGTCCTACCCATTTTGTCTGGTAGGGATGCAGTGCAAGAATGATCATGCTCGCTTGCATCATGAACTCCCTACTGGCAGGTTCCAGTTTTAAGTCCTGGTAGAATATTATTGTTGGTTTTAAGTCTTAGTAGATTGTGGTCCTGGTTTAAAGTCTGGGCAGACTGTGGTCCTGATTTAAAGTTTGGGCAAACTAAAACTTGCTAGTTTTATGTCGTAGCGAATAGTAGAAGAGCTAGTTTATGGTCCCAGAAGACCATGCTGTGGGTGTCAGTTTTGTATTGTGACCTAGGGACAAGTCTATGCTAGTTTAGCATCTCAGCAGATGGATGCTTACCTTGCCAGTTTCACGTCATGGCGGACGGTTGAAAACTTTGCCAGTTTAGTGTCATGGTGGATGTGTGTAAGACATGCCAGTTTTACATTGTAGCGGATGTGTACAACGTTGCCAGTTTTACATCATAGCAGACATTTGTTACCTTGCATTTGAGCTGAGTTGATGCTTAGATGTAGTACCACTTCAAATACATATGATTCACTGGATTCGGGTGTTTGTTGTCGTTGATGTTTGCTAGCCTGAATGCTCCATTGCCGTATGCATTGATAACCAAGAAAGGGCCTTCCCAACTTGTAGAGAATTTTCCCGTTGATTCATGAATGACTTTGAGAACCAAGTCTCCTTTCTTAATCGGTCGTTGATGCAAGTTCTGATGATGCTTCTATTTCTTCCTGTCTTGATACCTTTCGATGGTGTTGAGCATCTGGATGCGTTTTTCCTCTACTGAGTCTAAATCCAAGATCCTAGACTCGTTGTGTTGAGTCTCGTTTATAACCATGGAGAGGACCATCCGCAATGAGGGGATTTGTAGTTCCAAGGGTAACACTGCTTCAGATCCATAGAGCAGGCTATAGGGTATCCTATCAGTAGCTATTCTGCATGTCGTATGATAGGCCCATAGTACATAGAGGATTTTTTTATGCCATCATTTTTTGTTTCTACTGAGCATCTTCTTGAGTAAATTGATAACCACCTTATTCGTTGCTTCTGCTTGACCATTTTCTTGCGGGTAATAGGATGAGGAAAAAGATTGCTTGATACCAAGGTTATTGCAAAAAGATTTGGTTTCGGTACTACTAAATTGTGGCCCATTGTCAGTCACAATAGTCATAGGAAGCCCAAATATGGTTACTATATTGTCTAAGATAAAATGGTAAACCTTTTGAGATGTAATCTTTCATAGGTGAATAGCCTTGACCCACTTCATGAAGTACTTGGTGGCAGTGATAATGAAGCTATGTCCTACGGAAGACTTAGGTGTGATGGGGCCTATGATGTCTAGTCCCCATCATTGGAATGGCCAAGTGATCTGTGTAGTATGCAATTTAGTGGGTGACACGTGTATTAGATTTGCATAATGTTGGCATGTATCATATGTCTTGACCTTGGTGAAGCAGTCTCATTCCATGTATGGCCAATAATACCCTAAGCATATGATTTTAGCGGCCATAGCTCGTGGGGCTATATGTCCCCACATAATCCTTCATGGACTTTGCTAATTATTCATTGTGCTTGGTCATTATTAATGTAGGTTAACAATACTCCATCAAAAGAGTGTCTACAGAGAGTATTGTCTCCAATGATGAGATATTGCCAGGCACACTTGCGGATTGCATATTTTTGTGCGGGTGTTAGCTCATGCAGTGGTTTGCTGTGCAGAAGGTAGGCTTTAATGTTATCGTACCATTCTGATGTTTCAATCGTGCTTAGAGAAGAAATTTGCACAGCTTGAATGACAGGCTCTATACATTCCATCATTAAAGCAGGCCAAGTGGCAAATAAATGTGGTGGCACGTTTAAGGCCAGTGTGGCTAGTGCATCAGCTACAACATTTTTGTTATGTGGCATGTGTTGGGAATCAGTTGTCATGAATTGTTTCAGGAGATCTTTAGCCATATCGCAATAGGGTTGCAAATGCATAACTTTGCAAGTGTAGACCCTTATGATTTGATTGATGACAAGCATCAAATCACCTCAGATTGCCAAGTGTTGAACGTTGAGTTCCTTGGTAGTTAACAATTCCTTGAGGAGCCCCTCATACTCTACCACATTGTTCGTACAAGGGAAGGTCAAGTGGTAAGCCAATGGATGCACATCCTCAGGGGAGAGCGTAATGACAGCGGCAGCACTACTGCCTCTGGTAGTCGAAGCTCCATCGAAGTATAACATTGCTTCGAGGCCTATCAATACAGGGCTTAAAATACTTATCTGTTCATCACGAAACTTGGGCTCTATGGTAACTTGATTGTTAACTGGTGATGTTGCAAGCTGGTTGGCTATCACTTGGCCTTTCGTAGAAGATTGGCTAACGTAGTGCAAGTCAAATTCTGCTATGATGGCTTTCCAATGGGCTATCCTACTGCTTTTGTACAAATTATTTGTGAAGGCCCACATAATGTTATTTTTATAGATTATGTTGACCTGGCTATGGAAAAGATAGTGCCTAAATTTCTTGAGTGCAAACACCAATGCTAAATAGTTATGCTCTACTTCATTGTACCGTGTTTTGTATGCAAATAGAGCGTGACTTAGGTAGTAGATGGGAACTTCCAATCCGTTGTTCCTTCTTTGGCACAACAACGCAGCTATAGAAACCTCTAAGCTTTCCAGGTATATGTAGAAAGGCTGATCCCTTTATGGCAGGAAAACCATTGGCAAATGTAACAGCTCTTTCTTCAGACTGTCAAAAGCACATTGGCAGTTCTCAGTACATTCGAAGTTAACCCCTTTTTTGAGCAAATGTTGCATAGGGTGTAACTTGTCTGTTAATCTTACGATGAACCACCTAATAAATTGCAACCTACCTTGCAGCCCTCATAGTTCTTTGAGGTTTATAGGTGCTGCCAGATTGACGATGGCTTTAACCTTGTTAGGGTCGACTCGGATGCTAGTTTCTAATACCACAAACCCCAACATGCGCTTGGTCTTGACTTCGAATATGCACTTTCTTGGGTTGAGTTGCAGGTCATGTTTGAGACATCATTTAAGGATTACCTCTAGGTCTCTTGAGTGATCTTCCAACTTCTTAAATTTGACAGCTATGTCATCTACGTAGTCATTCAATCTCTCTAAGAGGTAATCACTGAAGATGTATGTCATAGCACATTGATAGGTTTCTCCAGCATTTTTTAACCTGAAGGACATCATGGTATAACAGAAAGTTCCCTAGGGGGTCATGAAAGTTGTAGTCAATTGGTGTTCTAGGTTGATATGGATTTGATTATAGCCTGAAAACCCATTCATGAAGGATAGTAATGCGTGGCTAGCTATTGTATCGATAAGTTGGTCGATACTTGGTAATGGGAAGTTGTCTTTAATCATGGCCTTGTTCAGATTGCAAAAGTCTATATAGATGTGTATTCCTCCTATTTTCTTAGAGACAATTACGATGTTCGACACCTAGTCTGAATAATCAACTACACAAATGAAACCAGCCTGATATAGCTTAGTGATTTCCTCATGCACTACTAACATGATTTTGGGCTTAATCTTTTGTGCTTTATGTTTGATAGCTTTGATATGTGGGTCTAAAACCATGCAAACACTGTAATGTTATCCTAGAGCACTTGAGATATATCATTCTGTGTTTGTTGATCAAGGAGTGAACTAACTTTTAGGGTTTTGCTTACTCCTTTGTGCGTAACCACAGGGACCTCGATGAGGGAATCCTCAGTCACATCACCAGCTTCCAGGTCTAGGGTTCGGGCCAAGTGTTCTGGCTAGTTTGGGGATACTTTTGATGTTGCTATGGTTGTATCACAAAGGGAAGCATCAATTCCTATTAGTGGATGATTCAGTCATCTAACAATTTCCCTGTATGGGCCTGTTAAGGCTAGGGATGCAAGTAAAGTTGCATCCATTTGCAAATTGACTTGCAAAATCGCCAAAAATGAAGATTATTACATTGTTTTTTGTTGACCTGTTGAAAAGATAGAGGTTTTTCTTGTTTTAGTGGTACATGTTAAAGAGTTGCCAGTTTAAGGTCTTAGTGGACCATTACCATATGCGTGATTTGTGAGAAAGCGGTAAGCACAATTTCCTAGATGTCAGCGTAAGACTTCTGTGAATTATGGTGGGGAGTGTAACGTGGTGCGTCTAGCATGTCGAGATAGCTAATTTAGAATTTTGTGTAGACCGTAGTTAATGCAACTGAATTATGAGACGATGACCTATGCGTTAGTTTAGGGTCTTTTCAAACCGTAATCTATATGATATCTACGAGATTAATGTTGCAATCTTCACGCATCATGTCATACTAACATATCTGCATTTCAAGAAAATTCTGCATTGGTCGAGTATGCAACAGTTAGTTTCAACCAATTTATTTATGAGTTAGTGATTTGTCCTCAAAGCAGACTAGCGACATTGCGAATTTAAGTTAGGCTATAGCAGAAGGAGAGTAGAAGTAAGGCATAAGCAGATAATTTTGTGAAGCTTGTTCAGTCGTGACCATGACACTAAAGCTTAGAGGCAAACATGTCAAATTGGCGAAGATTGATGAAGTGTAGGAGAGTTTACAGCGAGTTTCAAAGGCCAGGGTTGAAATGCTGGAGGCTACTTCACTCGCTTGGTAAGTGATCTTTTACCCTCTTGCATGGCTATTATTTCCATTGTTATGGCATCGCAATTGTACCTATTTCGAAGATGAGTATTATGGCAGCTATTGATACCTGGTCACACGAGCTAAGCTATCATAGTTTGTACTATTACTGCTATCGCTGTTGTCGGGGACAGACCTTGCGTAGTCACAAGGGTTAGGGAAATTTTGGATAATGTTGTGCATACATAATGCATGACTGGGGAAGTCCAGGTACTATGCCTTTATGTAGTATGAATAGGCTTTCATCGTCTTGCCCATAAATATTGCATGTTACGTTGGGATAATACGTAGTATTACTTTTATCACCGTTGTCAGGGACAGACCTTGTGCGATGGCAAGGGTTTGGGCGGTTTTCGTAATGCATTTCTAGCATAACTTGCAATCCCCTGGGAGTCAAGGTAACGAAAACCCTAGTGTTGCATAATGAAGAAAAAGTTTCTGGTGTTGTTCTTACGTTGTCAGTATGTCTATATTGTTGTTCCTAATAGAAGTCTATTTCATTGTAAAGGATTACGCTAAAGCCCGTCCTGATCGTCTTGGACATCGTGGGCGTTCTTTGTTGTTTACATGTCCCTGTGGCCAATGTTCCTCCTCCTCATGCTCATGTAAAGGAAGAGGTAGTTTGGTTTCGAAGAGGCATACAGGAGTTTCTGCAGTTTTTGTTGTACAATCCTATGGGGTGGAAACAATATGTGAAATCATTTTATTTTTCTATATTGTCTAAACCCTTATTATATGTTTACTGTTAGGGAATCACGGGAGATCACTGTTATGGCATCCAGGCATGAAGCGAACAATATTTTGTTTTGTTATGGTGACATAAAAGAAGCACAATGTTGGCTCAGCCATAGTGCGGCCCCAGTTGTCCTAACCAATAACCCCTGATGTCACCGCGGGTGAAATGTTAACCCAAGTTAACTCCTTCAGCAGAGAAGCCGAGCACCTTTGCATACACGTGCGTAACGTGCATGTAAGTTTTGACATTGACGCTCGACTATTCGCTGACTTTTTGGTGTTTCCTCTGATGGCCTTCTGATAGAAGAAAAGTCAAAGAGGAGTTCTAAGCACCATAAGGAGATAGAGGAGTGGGTAGGGGTTAACAAGGAAGTGAAAGGAATTCCTACTGATAAAATCAAGCTGGAGGTGGCTCATACCATTTATCCCATCTTTCGAGCCTACGCCTTTCCCAAGTTGCTTTCCCAAGGAAGAATCCTTACCATAGAGTAGGCTCAGATCATGCAGGATGTTATGGAGGAGGGAACACGGTATAATTTAGCCAACTACTTCACTGAATGTCTGCAAGCTGAAATGGTCAAGCTTTGCAAGAAGCTTGAGTCCCGCTTCAACGTGCATTTCACCTTCTTTATAGCTTTCTTTTGGCATTTTTCCAAATTCATAGTGGTTCAGAGGGACAGAATATGGGTGTAGCAAGATTGTAACCAAATTTCCAAACCATGGATTTCCTAGGTTTTTGGCACTACCCGATCGCAAGATCCCCCTGAAGGCATTGGGGATTCACTTTCACTTACGACTAAGAGTTTGGTGGCGACTCGTATGCGGGGCCAAGACAATGTGGGTGGAGTGCTTCCTTCTTTCACTGGTAGCATGTCGAAGGGGAAATTCCTTGTAGCAGAAATAGTGGATTTGTTAGTCTAGCAGAAAAAGCATCGTTCGACCATGGAGTCTACTGGTTCGATCGACGTAGAGAGGAAGAGGTTTCAAATTAAGTTTCACAGGAACGATCCCCCAGCTGGTAAGTAAAGAGATGTGTAATTAGTTTATACATTTGTTACACTGCATATAGATGTGACATCACGTAGCATCTGTAAGTGTTTTGATTAACTTTTTTTTTGCAGACAAAGGGAAGAATGTAGCGGAGTTGACCCCTGAAACAGGGGTGATAGTTATACGATGTGAAGGAGGGGCCCCAATTTTGGAAAAGGAGGCCCTTGTTACTAATCCAGGTGATGCATAGGTTCCTGTGCATGAAGGAGAGATGGAAGTAGAGGACACTGAAGTCCTTTCGGATGAACTAGAAAACAGGGAGCAGCTTGTCGCAGGTGAGTTTGACTTTTCCTCATAGGGTAGTCTCATGTTACTACCATCGAGGGTTTTTGTGTTGAAGTGAGTTTTTGTGTTATCATAATGTATCAATTATTCTTTAGTCTATCACACTGTGTCTAACCCATTTTTATTTGTGTAATAGGTACTTCTGACGCTGGCATCGTGCCCTTGTCAACGGCACCCACTCAGCATTGGGGTGAGACCCCTGATAAATTTGCTTTCATGGAAGGCATTGCGGAGGACATGATCGGCCGCCTAGAGCGAATCAATCCTGAGATTGGTACACCAGTGTTATAATGCAAGGGTTGTTGGCATTATGATATTATATCATTTTGTTGCATCTCACTGTTATTTTTATGTTATAGGATCTCACCTTAGATGGAATCCCAAAGAGCCTGTTGACTTGGACACTGCCCATGAACCCTCACTGGAGTTGATCGAAGTGCCTCGCAGCCTTTACGACAAAATGTGTAAATGCACATTACACTCGACCCGCTCTTTATGGGAGTGCTAGAATGTCAACGAAGCTCTTTGGAAGAGGTTGCAAAAAGCAAAAAAGGAGAAAACGTTCCTAACCAGTAGGATTGAGGACCTAGAGTCCCGTAATGAATTTCTACTAGCTTGAGAGGCCAATGATGAGAATTGGTAGACAGCTGTAATGGACTATGCCCGCTATTGGATAGTCATCAAAAATAATGTCCAAGCCAGTCGTGAACTTATTGAGTAACAGATGCAAATGAATCTCCTAGCCCATAAGAACCAATATTGGAAGGATTACTACGCGATGGTCCAAGAATGGGGGCAAACATAGAAAGATCATAAGCATCTGTATAAGTGAGAATGTGCTACCTACTTCCAACATTACAGGGATTCTACCATTGAAGCGCAGTCCCTTCGACTATTTCTTGATGTCATCGGTGCTTCTGGAGTGTACAAAAAGTTTCAAGAGCAAGTGACAATAAGCGCCTCTCCAGAGAGGGAAATAACCCTCCCTAGCAAGGAAACCACTGTCCCTTCCTTCTTCCCTGAATCGCCCCGATGGACTCCTGTAGAAAAGGGTAAGGTTAAGGCTACAACTGATCTAGGAGATGGTGTTTGATCTGAGCTTACCGAGCACGAGATCATGCAATGTCTATGGGTTGGTTTGGAACGGGTTCCTTTCGCAGCTGATGTAGGACCATCATAGGTAAGTTGTAGGATTATTGCATTCTTGTTATGCGTAGTCTCAATGGAAATGCTAACGTGTGCGTCATGTCAAATTGTAGGATCGGAATGAGGAGGATCCTCATGAGATCGAGCGTAATGAAGATGATGGTCCTCGCGAAGAGGGTCTTCATGAGGAGGAGCGTAATGAAGATGATGATCCTCGCGGTGAGAAATCCCATGAGAAAGAGCTTTGCAGAGAGTACCACCCTCATGAAGAGACCCCACAAGAAGAAGGTCCTTACAAGGATGATTTTCTTGAGGCAAAGGTGGAGTTGGATGACACAAGTGGAAGTGTTATCCACGTGTACTCTCCGGATTCTATACTGGCTAACCCAAATAGTGATGAACATGGGTGCTATTGTCACCTTACCCTTTTCTAGGTCATCCTTAATGGACTCATCATGAAATGTCAATTGGGGTGATTGTAGTTTTTCAGCAGTGTGAGGAAGCATGATCGAATGGATTGCTTCTTCCTCTGCTAGCACATTTTTGTCCACCGGTATGGACATTAGCATGTGAACCATGGCTTCACGATGCTTTTGGGATATCATCAACAATTCGTACAGGCTCAGCATTGTATTTTTCTATTTGAGAACCTACTTGACTTGTGTAAAAGCGTCAAGGAGATTGTGCCCATGATCTAGTTGTTTATTACCCTTCTCTTCTTCCATTCGTCCCAGAAGATGAATTTCTTGGGGTGGAACAGCTTCTAGTTGAGGGTTGTATTTTCTTGGGTAGGGAGAAGGTGGCTGTGTTTTTGTAACATCATCTTTTTTAGAAGAAGGTGGGGCCAAGGGTGCTGAGGTGAGGGGTGTAGGGTTGGGGAGCCCTAGCGTAAGTCAGTCCTTGGCTATGTTACCCGTCATATGCCTTTCTTCTTTCCTGTTAGGTTGTGATTGGGACATTGACCTAGGGATTTGCTCTTGTGTAGTAGGGGCAACTGACAGCTTTGGCACCCTGATGACAAAGGGTGCCCTAGGTGTGGACGCAGGCTGGGCTGTGACTTTACCGATAGTGGGGTGCAGAACGAAGGTAGGAGATGGGACTTGGAGGATGAAAGGTTGTAGCTGAGCCACACCCATCAATGTTGACAGGCTTGTGGTCTGAGGCAGGCAAGGAGGCACATGAAACACAAAGGGTTTCTTTGGTTGTGCCTAGTCATTTCCCTCCATACCCACTACATTGATAGTGTACCTTGTGTTATTCGCATTTAACGAGTCCTAGTACACATGCATGGGTTGGTTTTCTGGATGAACCAGATTACTGTTGTCTAAGATCAGGTCACCTTGATTGATCATACATTGAATGTCATCTTTCAATGCCTAGTAATAATTTGTGTCATGATCACACAATTGGTGGTAGTTGCAAAACTGGTCCAGCCTAAAGTTCTTGGGGACTGGCGGTTCATTAGGTTAGGCCAAGGAGGGGTTCTTGAGTAGCTCATAATGGCACCTGTGGCATTTTAGAGCCTCCTTAGACACTATCTTATGTCGAATGTGGCCAGTTCCCGATAATTACTTCAGAAGTTCTGAAGCCTTTACAGGTAGAGCCACGTAATTTGAGTGATCCTTACGCTCAAATTTAGGCCTTGGCTATGGAGGTGCTTCAAGGGTGGAAGGAGTTTTTTGATTGGTACTATTTGAGCTAGTTGTGGGCTCAATAAGCTCCACAGATGTTTTCTTGTTGTTGTTTTTCTTCTTGGCCCCCTCAACAACCGCTGCTACTATCGTTGTTGTAGCTTTTCCTTTGTCCTTACCTTTGCTGTGGGCATTTTTGTAGACCACATACGCTAGATCTTTGCTAGCCTCTGTCGCATCTTGGATGCTCTTAGTATGAGCAAAGGCTTAGCTGAGGGAGTGAAGTGAGGTAATATAACTTAGACTTGATAAAGTTGTTAATTTCCCCCTTGAAGATTGCCAACAAATGAGCCTCTGCGATGGGTTCGCAGATTTCGTTCAAGGTGGCGCTCCACCACTGTATAAACTTTTGAACTGACTCGAGCGGGTCTTGCTTGACTCCCATGAGCTAGTCTAGCGTGACTTACGGTTTCAGGTTGTACTTGAAACGAGTCACAAACTGAGTTAACAGCTCCTCCAAAGTTGAAATGGAAGCACGTGGGAGTGCTCGATACCAGTCCAGAGCTTTATCCATTAGGGACATAGAAAAGAAATGAATGAGAGTATGTGGCCATTGTTGCAATAGCAATGACTCTATCCTAAAAGTAACTAAATGGGTGTTGGGATCGCCTTCACCATTGTATTTTGTAAAATGGGGGAGTGGCATCCCAGGAGGTAACGATAAAATAGGTACTACCAAACTAATAGGATTGTCATGGTAAAAATCCATGACTTGTACTATGTTAGAGCCGGCAGCCTTAATGCATTTAACTTCCTCTTTGAGGGTCTGAATAAGCTAGAAGGCTTGATCCAGACCCGTAGACGGAGAGGTCGTTTGTGGGACAATAGGAGGAGCCAAACTGGGTGGTAGAATAGGAGCAGCCATTGTCAACTGTGCAATTGGATACACAGTTTACGCAACTGGGGGCATAGACAATGACCTTGTAATAGGGTTTAGCATCTATGGGATCTGGTTTTGATGATGGGGAGATGGGACATCTGTGTAGGATGTGCAACAACAACCATGTTTGGAACCCACCATGCTATAGTGGCGGGCCCTATCGTGTGAGTTGGGATGAATGTAGGTGTTGTATGTAATTGCGAATTAGGTATCATGTGTACATATGGTGACATGGGCACAGGTGCACGATGAGATGGGTTAGGTAATTACACCTGCTAAGGAATGATCTGTGATGGGCCATCACCTAGGAGGGTGGTCAGAGAAAGAAAATGTAGCTGGGGCGAGTGCGAGACTCAGTTATTATTAGATAAGGTTAGGGGGGTTGTAACCATGAACAAAGCGTTTACGGGGGACGTCGTGGAGGGAGGGGCCATGGCAAAATCGGCATGACTACCTCCCTCAGAGTGGGAATATAGATCGTCCTGCCTGTCATGAAGTGTTTCATCACAGAACAACTCCTCTCGTTGTTCTGTCGATGTCCTGGCCATCAACATTTGATCTAGGATCCACTGTTGTTGATTTGTCAGGGGTATAGTGGTGTTATGTGAAGGAAAAAATTCCTTCCCATTGCAGTATATGAACTCGTATTCTCATTTTTCTTCAAGTTCTTGTGGATACATGGGTAGGTTTGCTGCAAGTTTAGCATAGAGAAAATTGTAATGTTCCCTACGCTGAGCATGTCCCTCAGGCTCTTTATTTTGAAGCCTAAGGGAGCAGCATGGTCGCACCCGACTAGTTGGTGGCTCAACCATAGGAGGCGTAACTTGCAGAGTCCAAGGATTCTCAAGGTTGGTAGTGTCAACAGCCGTGGTCAATGTAGTCATTCTCTATGTGGTTCGAGAGTAATGATGATAAAGGTAAAGATCATAAGGGCAAAGGAAAACTAAGACAATAATCAGGCTTTCTACCCTGTAGGATTCCAAAGGAATCGTCGAAGCGACCGATCTGCACCACACAATCTCGTAAACAACCATGGAGGTATTACATTTACATCGATTGACAATGGGTGTAGACAGCTTATAGGATGACCTGTAAAGTGTGGATCGAATATGAAGGCCCTCCTTCTAGTGCCAGAAAACTGTAACGATGGAAATCGTCGGTCGCTAGAAATATTGAGTGGAGTTCCATGTACACAGTTCCAACCTCGGATCCGTGCAAGGGCCGTGCTGGAGAAGACGAATCCGAGGTGCCTTGAATTGTCTTGTTGATCAGACAGGGACTTACTTAATCAGTAAAATTTTGTAATAATTGCATGGAAAAATGACAATTTCAATGAGGATATATAGTATCATTAATCGTGGAGGTAATTGAAAGCGATGTAAATGATTTAAAGCAATTGAAAAATTTGTATAGACAGGATGCAAGAAACTGGATTTAGAGAGTGTGTAATCCCAAGATCTAGGATTTAACTTATGAATAAAATATGTTGGATACAATGATTATAGGCGAACTTCAGTTTAGACAAAGCACATGCCAAAAACAAGAAAGCTGTTTAAAGATAAAACAAGCAAGGGTCGATCTACTTGGTTCTACCCAATCTGGGCACAAGGGAGTCAGACCCGAAGCAGAATATTCGTTAACTAGCTATTTCTGATCAAAGATTCTTGCCAATCACCTTCGATGTTCTTACGATCGTTGATCCTTTTTTTCTCTCTTTTCAATCTTTTCCAAAGGTTGCCAATGATTGCCAATGAAAGAAAATTGCTCACGGAGAAAATTTGCATATCGAGAGAAATTTTTGCCAACCCTCTTGATCCTTGTCAACTAGAGTATTTATAAGGTTAGGGTAAGGAGAAAAATGTGGCTTAAATGATGCATGTCCTAAAAGTACAAAATACCATTGACTTGATGTGTTTGTATTTGAAGCTTGCGGTGTCACGCTACATTACGCTCTAAAGCGTAATGCGTCGTAATCTACTTTTGCTAGAGCTCTGGCAACCAACCATTCTTTGGTTACGTTGTACTATGCTAGAGAGTGTATTGTGACATATGAACTGCTAACACTCAAATTGTGTTATCTTTGTCATTGCTTGTATTACACTGCGTCATGTTACATCACGCTACATAGCGTAATTTAGTGTAAGATAGAAAACCTGCAAAAAATTAAAGTGTTGTTGCTATGCTTCCCTTATTTCTATCCAGTCTTTCTAGGATTTATTACGCTACATTGCATAATGTAGCGTAGTAGGCCCTTGGCTGAAAAAGAAAACTTGCTGAGATGTGTGGCATGCTGCAGATCATTGCTGCAGATCATCTGTTGTTGCGATTAGATAGATTATCTTCTGGCATTACGTTGCATTATGCTACATTACGTTGTGTTGCTTAATGCGGCATAATATACCAAAAGTTAAGATTTTTGAAACATAGAAAACTCATGAAGTTGAAGGCTTGCCGTTGTGCACCCCTTGTCTTGTTCTGTCCTCTGGAGTTTATTATGCTATGCTGCGTAGTCTGGCGCAACAGACCCTTAGCCGAAAACGGAACTTGCTGAGCCGCAATTTGTCACAAATCCTTGCTTGAGTTGCAAGATTTTGCTAAACCGTTGAGGCCTTGAAATTTTCACAGTGTTTCAATATCAACAAAGATTTAAACATTATCAACAAAGGTAAATATCAACAAGAAAGAGGCAAGAAGCTTTTGAACTCTAATTTAGATTTTTCTTCTGTAGAATGTTGGGTTTGTGGAGGAAGAGGCCATATAGACTCTAGATGTCCTAGAAATTTTAGGATGCATCCCAAGAACAAATCCATTGAAGAAGTAAATAAATCCAACTTCTATATAAGTTGGGATGATGGGAAGTAGAGTGAGGAAGAAGTGGAATATGATAGTAAAAGTCACATCTCATTTGCGTGACCCTCACTGATGAAAATGCCGATTCATTATATGATGACCTTAATGATGAAGAGAGGTTTGATCTTTTATGTAATGAGCTTCTATTATTTCAAAGTCTTTGCAATAAGTTAAATAAACAAGTCAAGTCTAAAGATCAAGAAATATCTTTGTTGAATTTGACTATTTTTTATCTTACTAAATAACTCTTAGACCCAAGGGTTAAGAATGAAAAGCAAACCTCTTCCTTATAACAACCCATAGTGGAAGTTATAGATGTCAAACTAATAAATGAAAGATTGACAAGTGGAAAGGAATCCATTTGAATGATACTGGGACAAGGAAGAAGTCTACATGATAAGAGTGATCTAGAATGTTGCACACAAGAGCAATCACCTCCTATAAACACATCACAATCAATGATCCTTTGGAAGCAAAATCTAATACATCAAAATAAGAGGAAGCACTCATTTTTCAAAAAGATCCTCAAAGGGTTGATCATCCTAATCTCTTATACTACAATAGGAGGATTAGGTGTTATTATTGGTACAAGTTAAGACATAAATAATGAGATTACAATCTTAAGTATTATCATATAAATAATTGATCATATCATAGGACTCCTTGGTCTTATCAAAATGCATCAAAAATGTATTTTGTGTAGGATCATAGGGGAGATTGGATGTCAACTCAAAAGAGTATAGGCACTAGGAAAGAATGAAGAATTAAATGGTAGGAATAAGGGAATCATTATACTCTTACTAACAAATTTGTAAGAGGAATCCAAGCTTTAGACATTGAAGAAGTATGGTTGAGATGAAAATCCTTAATGGAGGAAACACATTTTCTAGTCCTTTGAATACCATTACTTTGACAATGTAGTAGGTAAGTAGAGGTAATTTTTTTCATGCTTTTTCAAGATTTCATTAAGACTATAGTCCATTGACAACATTTTCCAACCCCATCCTATTTTTAGCAAAGATGTATTCACAAAAAGAAATACATTTATTGAAAGACATCTTCTGATGAGCAAAGACATCTCTTTTAGTTGTCATACCTCATGACAAAGACTTCTACTAAGTATGAAAGATGTATTCTACCTTTTTAAAACATAGGAAAGGCATCTTCCTTCTAAAGAAGATGTCTTATTTTTCATTCAAAGCCCTCATTCACCTCAGCTATTAAAGAAAAAACCTTCATTTCTTTATCATATTCTCTCATTTGATCCCACAAAGATGACTAGGGCTTCACCATTAAGTGATTTTGCTAGAGATGACCCATAAGAATTTTGGAACATATAGAGTGTCACCAAAGAAGAAATATAGAGGAAGTTATAGCACTACATTTCCCACATACATGCCACAATTCAATGGCACTAGCACATAAAATAGGTTTAAGGCTACTCAAACCACAAGTACCATCACTAAACATTCCTTGTCTTTCCCTGCTCATAGATAAGCTACGTTAATGGATTATTTGAGAGCTTTGAATTGGACCACCTTCATTACAATGAATTCTCTAGTTCCTAAAGTTTTAATTAGGGAATTATATTACAATATTGTCATTACAAATGTTCTTGTTGGAGCATTTAGTTCCATGGTTAGGGGTATTCTCATTGAGAGCTCTCCCCAAGTTGTGAATGCACTCCTTGGGATCTTGAGTCCCAATTTCTTCTAAGTTACCTTTAATTCTATGTAAGACATCTATTATAATGGTATCATTCCTATTGCATATGATGAATTTTGTCATGTATTTTTTGGAAAAGATGTTACTTTTGAAAGAGGTCATGTTGAGAGGATCATGATGACTCTTGATGATTCCACCTTATCTATTATTTTATTATATAATATCCTAGTGAAAGGTGGAAGTTATAGTTATCTATTACCACCCCAAGCATATGTACTCTATTATCTTCTTATAGGATTACTACTAGATTTGGGGCATACACTCTATCGGGCCATCCTAACTCTATATGCCAAGGAAAAAATCCTTGGACATCTCTATCTCATCAGTCTATTGATTCATTAGAGGGGTGTACCTATTCCATAGATGCCATTACTCAAAGGAAAGAGGAGTGTCAGTGAATATGTTGAGAAGAGGGATATTTCACATGTAGCTAAAGTAGGAGCTAGCACTAGACCATAAAAAAATAAGGAAGAATTTTTATTGCTAAGAAGATCAAGATTCATGGGTGCCTAGATTAGTTTGTCATTGAAGAAGCTTTTTTGATCCTTTGCAGAAGCTATTGAAAAGCTTGGGAGGAACCTCTCTTACTTGCGTAAGAGTTTGGATGCAACTAGCATTTCACATTTCTTCGTTGGGTAGGTGTTTGAGAAGGTTACTACTCCTCCTATTTCTAATAGCAAGAAAGATGTTCCTACATCATCATAACATTCTATAGTAGCTAGCCCTTTACGTGTTTATGGCTTAGGGGTGGAGTTTGACTCAGAGCCTAAGGGACCACTGATACATGCTTATGGGAAGAATCATGTTCCCATGCAGTAGCTAGTCCTTTGTGTGCCTATGACTTAGAGATGGATTCTAACTTAGAGCTTGAGGGACCATTGACACATGTTTAGGAGGAGCATCATGTTCCCATGAAGTAGCATCATGATTCTACACTATAAATTCATTTAGTCCCTCCATATGTCGATGCTTCTAGCACTTTTGAGCAATGGAATATGAAGAGTATCTTTGGGATCACGTCCCAATGGATTCTACCTTAGTAGCCTCTAGTTTAGATAAATCCTCTAGCTTCATCTTAATTTCGAGTGAAGATTTATCCTAGGTGAGCTCCTATTTCGTAGATTGAGTCCTTTGATGAAGATACATAGAAATTGAGCTGTCCCAACACTAGTAGTGATGACAATGAGGAGAAGAATAATTGTCCATCTAGAGTAGTAGAGGATTGAGAGTCCAACGATGTGACTAAGGTTATTAATTAATATCTAAGGTGATTGTTTTCTCTCTCCTTTTGTTGATGCTCAAAAAGGAGGAGATATTTTTTGATTCTCACATATGTGATTTTGAAACTTTGCACATATGTAACTAATGTGATGTGACAGTTGTGGATAGCTATGCTATGATGTGATTATGAATAGTCTGGTATGTAATAGTTTGGAGATGAGTTATAAATAGATGGCGTTTTTTCTTTGTTATCTCTATGTGGTATACTATTGCTCTTTATTTTTTCCTTTTCATGACTTTAATATTTTCCATGTACTATCAAACTTCCTTTCACCTCAATGCTTTATCTTAATCCCTAGCTACCATAGGAATTTATATGTCTTATTCTACTTTTTAGCAATTTATTTATATGAATTATCCTTTTTGATGTGGTTCAAAAAGGGGGAGAGTATATTTTATGCTATATTTGTATATTTTTCATGTCTACTAAGCCATTTTTATAAGTTTTGAACATCATTAAAAAAGGGAACATTGTGGACCTTTTGGTATGTTAAAATGTTAAGTAAAATGGAGTCAAAGATTGTTTGTGTTATTGTTTTTGTAGGACAAGAATATGGATTAAGATAAGAAGGCTTGTGGAAGCTCAAGAACATGAACAAGAAATGAAGAATTCAAGTGAAAAGAAAGGTTTAAGAAAGATGTCTCTAGGAAATATTAGACATCTTGGTATAATTGAAGGTAGCACAAGTGAAGACATCTCTATAAAATAGTAGATCTCTTGTATCAGATAAAGACATCTTTCTAGAATGAAGGATAGTTACAAAAATATGTCTTTCACCAGAAGAAGATGTCTTCCTAGAATGGAGGCAAAATATAGAAAGACATCTTAGTCATGAAGAAGACATCTTCCATGACCATTAGCTAGCTATTACACAAGTTTCAAGATGAATTTGGAAACATAGTTGTTATAAGAATACTTCATTCTCATTGGAAAATATACAAGTTTTTGCACTTTCATTGTGTAATCATTTGACAATCATTGTAATCATTATTGCTTCTCATTGTAGTATCTTTTGTCTATCGTAAAGTAAGTTGTACCTTAAGTACAAGGATCAACAACCTAAGTTGCATTCATCTCTTGTAGTTGTTTTTCTTTCTTTTTGCCTTGTAGGATTGATGTGCTTCTTGCAAGAAGGCATCTTGATTGAGCTTGTTAGGATCTTGTGGGATTGAGTGTTGGTGTAGTGCCATAATACTCCAAAGTGGAGCTCAAGTTGTAAAGGTTGTGGGATCCTAGAAATCATATTCTAAGCTTTTCAAGACCTTGCATGGTTAAGTTGATTCATAGCATCAAATCACTCTAGAGTATAGCTTAAATCTTGTATAGGGTATCATACCCTTCAAACCACATTTGAGAGCAACAAAGTCTTGAAGTGTGCTTGTGAACTACCCTTCAAGCATGGACTACCCAAGTTGGGAAACCACATTAAATTTGGTGTGCATGCTTTTTATGAAATAATTTTAATTTGGTGAACTTATTCATGTCCCCTTCTAAGTTCAATGATCCATAGGCTCTTGGGTGGTTTTAGAGGAAAATTGACCAAGTTTTTAGGCTTCTAGGGTTACTAGTAGTCATGGTTAAGGTTTTGGCTTGTAACTGACCATGTTTAATGGTTGATGGGCTATGGAATAGTTATATCCCCCTTATCCACATTGGCCAGTGCTACTCCAGCATGGGTGATGGGGTATGATTGTCAATTAAAGGTTTTGGGATTCTAGGCTTAACTTTGCTAGGTTTTTAAATTTTGGGTGTGTTGAAGTGTTGCCAAAAGTGGTAAGGAACCTTACCCACATTGGAGCCATGCTACCCAACATGGCTCTAGCCTTCCTCCACATGGCTATCTTGGAATGTTGATTTCTAGTGTGTTTTGGCATCAAATAGACCAAGCATTCAAGCTCCTAGGATTATAGATGTCACTAGCTATGATTTGACATCAAAATTAATAACTTTGGAGGATTTTTGGTATTTTTTATAGTCATCCCCTCCTAAACCATCCTAGCCAACATGGCTCTAGTATGGATGAAGGGGGGATGATACCTTTTTACCAATTTTATTTTTTACTTTATGGTGTCTAATGGATCTAGAAGGCTCTAGAAGGGTTTTATGGTCATAGGGGTGTGATTTGAGGCTATTTTAGGATATTAAGAGGTTTTCATAAGTCACCCCAAGGCATTCATGCTAGACCTAGACTGGCTAACATGGTTGAGGGGTTCCTTAGTAAGGGGATGGGTAACGACGGAAAACGTCGGCAGCTAGAAATACCGATCGAAATTCCGTGTACACAGCTTTAACCACGGATCCGCGCGAGGGCTAAGCTAGAAAAATGAATCCGCGGTGCCCTGAACGGTCTTGTCAATCAGACAGGGACTTACGGGTCAGTAAAAGCGGTGATGATTACAGATTTTTGCGTGACGTGATTTGTTGCGAAAGATAGTAAAACGGGGAGACAACGACGTAGATAGATCGCTACAAAGATAACGCTAAAACACCGGAAAGATGCTGATCGGGGGAGAGAAAAAAAAGAAGTGGACGTCGCAAAGATCAAAGATCTATGTTTCAATGCTGGATCAGATATATACTTGCATATATATTACGTTACAATGGGAGAAAACCCCCAACAATTGGATACAAAATGAGCACAAAACAACAAGAAAACTGTCTGGACAGAAGTCTGATCTACCTTGTAGGCCCAAAGCTTAGGTGCAGGAATGGTCAAGCTCTGAAGTCTGTCGATCTTTTGAACGATAGAACCTGCTAACTGGGCGAGACGACTCTGCAATTCCCGTTCTGCTTCTTTGCTTCGGGTAGATCTGCTGTTAAGACTCAGGCGTGCTTCGTTCTATTTCTGCTAAAGGATAATGTTTGCAGCGATTATCAAGAGGTTGCTCTTGTTTCTCCGTCCAAGGCGATAAGTATTCCCTTGTTCAGAAAATGCTCTTGTCCTCTTGATCTGCTGCCAACAAAAAGCGATAAGTGCTCTGGTGCTCTGGTTTGTTAACTTGTTAACTTGCTCTTTTTTCTCCTAAAAATCCCCCTTGTGTATTTGTTAGGCGGGGTATTTATAGGCCGCGACACGCGCAACCCTGATGATGTGGGCCCGNTAAGTGCTTTTGGTGTTTCTTCACTGGTTAGATTTGATTTTTGGTTGGTTCTAAAATTTTATTTCAGTCAATTTTGTGTATTTTTGTTGTTTTTGGCAAAAAAACAGCATCAATTTTGCATTTCTTATTAAGGAAATGGCTACGAATTCTTAATTTTTGAATTGGTGGGTTTTTAGTTTCTAATTTAAGGTTTCAAATGTCTATGGTTTCATGGAATTTTGGTTTATTATTAATTTTATGTGAATTTTTTGGTCAACTAGTGTAGGTGTGTTTCCATGACATCTTTTAGTTTTCTATGTTATTTCACAAATTTTTTCTGTAAAAATAGAAAGGAATTTGTATGTTTTTAGGTTATGGGTTTTCAGGTATTAGTTTAATCTTTCAAATAGTCCTAGAATCACTACATTAAGAGTTATGTTTGATTTTGGGAAAATTTTTTACTAAACTTGCATGAATTGGGGTTTTGCCATTACAACCACCTTCATGTTGTTTTAGTAGTGTTTTCTACAATAGTGACTAAGAATTTTTATGTTTTCTATTTTTGGGTGTTTATTTTAATATTTTAGAATTCTAACATCTATGGAATCACTAAATTTCATTAAGTGGTTCATTATTTATGATTTTTTCTGGTGAGGTCACATGAAATAAGGTTTTTTTGGCTACATGGTTTTACCCCTCTAAATATGGGCAACATTGACACGTTTGATGATTTTTTCCATGAACACCCCATGTTCTTGGGGATTCTTGGGGATGTTAGGAGTGGTTTATAATTAGTTACATTGATGTTAAAATTTTTTGGTATTTTTTATTAGTGATTTCCTATGGTTGTTTTCTTTAGTTTTGGTGTGAAATTATGAATTTTGTTTAAAATTTGTTAAAGTTTTGCATAGTGGTTTGAATTTTTTTTAAGTTTGGAATGATAATGTGGATGTTTTTATAGTTGCATTATCATGTTTAAAGTTTTCTTAGGCTTTTTGAATGTTGGTTTTTGAATTTTTTAAGGAATTTTAGACTAGCATTCCTAGAGTTTTTACTATGGCTAGTTTCACCATTAACTAGGATGTTTAGCAAAATTCTTGTGAAATTTAATGTGGTGTATGGTTGTTGTATTTAGATATCGTTATGATTGTTCCTAGTTTCATTTTTTTCATTCTAAGTGTTTAAAACATGATTTTAATAGTGTGTTGTTGTTGTTCCCATGCAGGGCCTTCCTTAAGTCCATCCTAGTAGTGGTTGAGTTGGTGGGGATACTTTGTTGTATTTATGAATCCAAACTCAACACTCCACCTTACTAACTTGGCTTTGGAGTAGGATTCCTTATGGTTCTAGGTAGGTGAAAGAGAGTTCTTGGCCTTCAATGTGAGCATGTGGTCACACTTTTCTACTTATATAGTTAGCGACATTATGTAGACCCTAGTACATTGGTCTTCCAATATGATCATTAAGTTCATAATGGAAAATCTTGAGACCCATGTTGAAGGAAAGGTGTTGGATAGTAAGAATACTAGGGGGACCTACTAGCTATACCAAATCTGGAACATTCCAGAGTTCTCTCAATACAATGTTGAGAACACTTTGATGATGGCACATTGAGCTAACACATTATTCCAGAATCCTCTTAGCACTGTGTACTGCTTGGAGGGGTAAGTGTACTTGTGAAAATATTGTTATATTTTAAGTTTATATGATTTATCTATTCTTCCTTAACTTATTGGTTTCTATAAATATCTTATAGGTATAGGGTTAATGACCAAGGTTTGATAAAAAATGATCAAGCCTTGTTGATGGCTTAGACCACAGTCAGTGAATTTACCAAAAGCCCAATAATAAGGATCACAATGTTTTATTAATTAAAGGAAAACTTTGGTAAATACACCAATGTATTTACCTTAGCCTTCAAGAAGTGCATAGTCACTAAGAGAGTGCATAGTTGTTGGGTGATGCCTAAACATATTTCAAAAGAAGGAACCACCATTGGGACCTCCGCACAACCCTCATTGAGCAAAAAGAAGAAAGGTAAGAAAGGTTTTTATTTTGGTTTGTTATGTTCTTATGGCTGCATGATACAAGGTTATTTTGGTTTTAAACAACTTCATGATTTTAATTAATATGATTTTAATTTTTCATTCTTGTTATATTTTGGTTATATGTTTTATGCCTAAGCTAGCTAGCTATTTTTTGTGTTGTCTTACAAGGGCTTCTACCTTGTCCAATGTCACCTAGGTTATTTCGAGATGTCCTATGAAGACATTCATATTGAAATTTGATGAGGTGGAATTAGCACAATGTTATTTAAATGAAAGAACACCTAGAAATATTTAAGCAAGTGTTGATCATGCAGCTTGCTTGATCTTTTCATGGCTCCTAGTCCAATCATCCTTGCTGCTAAGATGGTGAACATTATTGACACCTTTGACAAAGGAGCCAAGAAGTTCATCACCAAGGTTCATAATGTGTCAATCACCTTTCCCATCAATGAGGATAACTTTTACAACCTATTTGGTGTTTCCATTGAAGTGATGAGAGTTGCCACCAAACAAGCAAAGGAGGTTGGCCATTGATAGGAGGTGGAGTCATGATTGGGTGCTTGTTGGGGTAATTCTAGGTTTACCTTGAGGATTTGCAAGTGCCAGAAGCAAGGGAGTCTCATCCCTTGTTTAGATCCAATTCATTCCCTAAGCTATTGTTATAGAAAAAGGTAATTGGCATCACCCAAGTATGGACCATGATGAAGGTTCTAACAAAAGGTGCTCAATTTAAGTAGGTTTCTCACTTGGCCTCTACGCTATTGGATGAAATCCTCAAACTTCATGATGATCTCACCACAACATGTAATATGCATTTTTTCCATAATATTTAAAAATATTCATGGAGTACTTGGTGGTGAGGAGGGATGGATGATGGATAAGCCAAGATCCATCCCAACTTTCTAAGTCTTGGATAAAGCACATTTATGCAACCATGCAGGTCTAAAATCCATAGAAGAATGTTGGGGAATCATTATCTATCATCACTAAGAGAGTTAGTGGTAGGAATTATGCTTCCCATGACAACATGTAGATTGAGCCTCTCATTAAGTGGGCCAACATTGAGAGGGCCAAGGAGTTGAGTGTGGAAGCTAATGGGGTAGCAAAAGCAACATTGAAGAAACCAATGGTAGAAGAAGTAGTACCAACCATCGAGTAGCCTTCCAAGAGGAGGCTTAGCCTTAAGTTTAGCTAGACACGCAAGGTAGTAACAAGTATGCTCTAATTTCATTTTGTACTTAGATTATTCTATGTTTTATGTTTTAAGGTTTTAAGGTTATGAGGTTGTATTATTATTTTTTTGAGTTGTTCTAATGTTTTGGGCTTGTGGTTTTGTAGATAAGAAAAAAGACTTGGTAACCCAAGTTGTAGCAACAGTAGAGCAGTAGAGGTGCCTAGAGGAGGCACTCCTATAGTAGCATGAGGAGGAGGCGTTGGCCAAAATTGCATTGGATGATCTAGATGCCTTTTTTGACAAACTGTTGCTAGGAGAACCTCCAATTGTCATCCTAGATGAGGAGGAACTAGGTATGAAGATGCTTTTATGTCATTTTTTATATTTTATTATTTTTATGTTTAAGTTTTTTTCTAACTATTTGTCAATTCTTATACTTGTTATAGCTACCAAGCCCTAGATAGATGCCTCTACTTCTACATTTCACATGAAACCATGGGTAGAGGTTCCAAATAAGGTAGAGTTCACAGATAAAGTAGCTACGAACATCATCCATTAGATGCAAAACTTTGCTCCCAAAATTGGTAAGAACTTTGTTTTTTTTCCTTAATTATTTTATGTTTGTTCTTAGAGGTATATCATTTATATGTTGCATTTATGACTATTCTTTATGGTTGTATTTCTTTCAATGCCTAAGGTTGCATGGGATCCAAGCCATGACATGGAGATAGAATCATTACCTAGTCTTTCGCCTAAAGTGGAAAATGTTCCATGGAAGTTATATGAAGGTGCAACTCATCTTGTAGTTTCAGGTGTAAAAACTTCATGGGAGTTCCAAAGGTTAAACAAATTCCTATGGGAATAGGTTGTGGCCTTAAAGGAGGAGAACAAGAGGCAAGCCTAGGTGATCAATGATCTATAGGATTGTAAGGTCTTTGTGGAAGCCCATGTGATTAACATAGTGTCCTTGTGAATCAAGGAGATCACATGGGCTTGCTACTGGAATGTCATCCATGACAAGGTTGACCTTGGTAGGGAGATGATAAAGTAGCAGTTGTAGATGGACCTAATCACCCACAAAGCCAAAGAGTGAAAGGATTATTATGCTTGGATCCTAGAGTGGGTCTAGGCAAGAAAAGACCACAAAAATAAGTACAAAGTTGATTTTAAGTATTATCTAAATTTTTCAAAAGAGAAGACTATTGAACGACATAAGTTGATGCTATTCATAAAGGAAATTTAAGCCAAAAGTGCCTAAAAATTATTTGAAGGCACTTTAACTATGGCTAAATCCTCTACTCCTTAGGTTTCTACAACTACAGGTGAAGTTTCTACCACTACAGTGTCATAGGAGCCACCAACATGGATAGATATCGATGAGAGAAACATCATTATGGGTGTTAATCTTAGGGATTGGGCCTACATGATGGAAGACCAAATCCTCCATCATTTCAAGGTTTGGCTTCAACATCTTCCCCTAGAATACATCATGTCAAAGTCTCTTTAGGTTTTTTTGTTATATAATTCTATCATGCTTTATTTTTGTTTAGGTTATTAGCTTGTTTTATTGTGCATTGATTTCTAATTGTCCTTATGTTGTCATGTCATAGGCACTAGGTAATATTGGCAGTCCTATTGGTGAGGGTGGAAATGACCCTTCACCTCCTCCTCTAGATAGCCCCTAGCATCAAAAAATGTCTATTTTCAATTATTCTATTGATGATCATGTTTGATGTTGACCTTGATGTTATTGCTAGTGTTAGCCAATGATTTAGTTGTGCATAGTTTTAGTATTTTATGATGTATTGTTTAAGTATTTTGCCGCATTGGGTGGCTATGGCTATTATGTTACAAACATTTTAATTTTAAGTTTTAGTTTTAGTCTTGGTTACATTATTCTAGCATTATGGTTTTATTCATGTTCAATGTTTTGAATATGTCATGTGTTATATGTTTTTTCTTAGGCTATAGGAATACATTGATTATCTTACATGGTTATAATGTAATCAAAAGCTAAAATTGACTAGGCCGTCAATGTTGTAAACTAGAAGGTAAATAGTTTATAATGTTTTGCGTGTTTAAGGCCTTGTTAGGCCATAAGATTTGCAAAGGGAAATGATTTTTTTTCTATTTTTTGTTTTAAATTTTTATCGATTTTTCTAGTTTTAAAGTTTTTATGGTGTTTTTATGTTTTTAACATGCTAAAAGAGAAAAGAAAAGGCTTTAATAAGTAAAAATGAAAACAAGTATAGAATTTAGGCAATACGCAAACTAAAATTTAAATAATGCAAAATAAGATAGTGCATGCAAGTAATGTGTAAATTAGACTACAAAGGTATAAGTTGATATGGCTACATGGTTGTAAATTTTCAAGAGTATTTGTCAAAAGAACTTATGTTAGAAAATTTTCTTTATCTTACTACAAACTATAGTTTTTATGTTTCATTTTGGCATAAATTAATGTGAAGAATTAAAATTAAAATTAGATATTTTGCAAAAATATCTAATACAACTCTAATGTTTTACATTAGTTCTTTCAATGTCAAATATCATTTTATTTTCTACCGTGTCTTGTCCTCATGTTAAAATTCTTGATGTTCCACGCCAAGAAGAATTTTTGACATGCGATGCCATTCTATCCTTCCCTAATAGTTAATGCTTGGAAAAAGTGCTCTCACATTGAAATCTTCCATAATGTTTTTTCCACATTGTATTCCTCATGAGAAAGATCCCAAAATCATGTTTTCTCAAGATTTTATAAAAAGGATTGTGCATCTACTCATGAATATGTCAATTCCACTACATGTGTGCTAGTGCTATCTTATGCATATGCTAGATTGACCTAAGAATAATGTAAAATTATAAGATTTGTTGCCCTAATTATGTTGTTTCCCAATGCACTACAACAAGAATGTTAAATTCATTATTCTACTTAACTTCATTTCAAAAATCTTCTATGAAACCTAGATTTTGATGCATTTATATTATATTGGAAATATAAACTACAAGATTAACACATGTACTTAATGTCTAGTTGCAAATCTGAAAAATTCTAACACCCTCAAATCTTAAGCTATGTGATGGGGTTCTTGATCTCATGAGAAAATTGAATTAAAAGCTTCAAATATAAGCTTGAAAATTACTCTACATTATTAAGAAACATTAGATTCAATCTTAGCATTGCATCTAACTAGTAAGATCTTACAAAGTTTGCAAAATTTCAAGAATAGTTGTTATGGTGAAACCACAATGATAGTAAAACTTGACAAAAATTCCTAGCTAGGATTTGGGTATCTTATGATTGAGTCCTATAAGAAAGTGACTAGGACTAAGGTAATTGCTTGTTTCTAGTGGATCCACTCTTGGTCCCCTAATTGTTGCTGCTATCACTTACCATGCTATTTTTGGAAACTTGCTTTGCTATAATTTTCACTTGCTTGTGCATTGACTTTTCAATACACTTGATACAAATGAAAGCTTTCATATATAAATTTTCCCTTTGCCATTACTTTTCTCTCTTAGAAACAATATGCACTCTCAATCTTTTAACATCTACAAGCTTTTGATATTATTATTTTAGTGTTGTATGTTATCTTTCAAATGGAAATTTTAACTTTTTGATTCTAGACTAAATGAATAGAGTTGTCTATCTAGATTCTCTACTTCACCAAGTGATCTTTACCAAACTCTCATCTACATTCTTTCATAGAAGGTTAACATGTGTTAGATCACATGGCCCTTTCAAAAATTGGATTTATATCTCATTGGTTCTATTTTCCCTCTTTTATCTACTGGACACGAATTCATTATAATTACTATGGAATACTTCACTAAGCATGTAAAACATATTACTATATATTCCACCAAGTCCAACTTCATCTTCTACTTCATCCTTAACCATGTAATAATTTGCTTTGACATACCTCTTTAAATTGTAACTGATAAAAGAACTATGTTCAAAAGTAAGAAGGTATCAAATTTTTATTCCATGTATAACATCATTCAGTCTTTTTCATTAGGTTACTATCCTTACTATAATAGTCAGGCTATGTTTACCAATAAAACTCTTATTTACTTTCTTCATACCATGGTCAATAAAACCTAATACAATTGGCATATATAACTATCCTATGTCCTCTTGGTCTATTATATTACTTTTTGTATAACTATTGGTCATACTTTCTATTTTCTAACTTATGGTTCTAAGGTAATCTTACTAGTTGAGCTCCATATCCCATCTCTTTGTGTGGCTTTACATGTTTGGTATTCAAATCAGTAAAAAACCAACATGTAATGCATTGAGTTGGATCTTATTGAAGAACATTAGCAAGATATTCTTCATCACTTTCATGAATATCAAGTAGATATTTAACATTATCATTTCAAACATGTTCAAGTTAGAGAAATTCATGAAGATGATCTGATGCTTTATTATTTTCTAAACTACAGAGACACAAATTTCTCTTATAACTAATAGGATCCTTTTCTAGTGGTTTATTCTCTACAAAATAATACCTATATCCTATATGATATGAAAGCTAATTAGTTTCCAGATCCTATGAACAAGACCTACCTAAAGCTCTACTACATATATTCACACTACATCATTGAAACTATTGGATGTTCAAGACTGAACGAGTGTTCTTCTAGTGCTAGTTTACTTTTTATTAGTTCATTTCTACTATGATAGGGTACATAATACATTGAAAAAATAGGTTTTCTATAAACTCTATTTTTCTTGAATTTTTTTGCTACCCCTTCTCTATCTCATATTCTACTATTTCTGTAGCTATTTTTTCTTTATATTTTCCTATGTTATATATCCCATTCTACTCTAAGTGCTCAACTAAACTAGTGAAGTTTTTGAATAACTGTATATCTCATTACTTTATGTAAGAGTGTGATTGAGTGTATTATTGAGTGGAATAGGAAGGGATTTTCTTAATAGGATATATAACATCCTTTTGATCATATAGTATGTGGGACTTAGCCATGCCCAACTTTTGGGACATAGCACCCTCCTCATGATAGGCGTATGGATGATATAATCTTTTCTCCTCTTATTTTTTATACTCTCTATGTTTGTATACTACAACTTTTACATCTTTGTATTATATTCCTCTTTTCTTTCTCTTATTCCCTCCCCACATCTATTTTCATTTCTTTGTATATTTTACATTAGTGAGGCTAAACGAGTATTTTTATCTCAATGTAGTGAGGGAGTGTTAGTATAGAGTGACATAAGGAGTGTGAAATTTACATATGACTAAGGTAAGCGAGAGTTCATCTCTAGGGATCTAGCCATGTCCCACTTCTAAAATAGAACACACCATCATTAGTGTATTGGAAATGTCATTGACATTCTTCTCCTATTTTTTTTATCCCTTTCTCTTTTTTATGCTCTACATTAGTGAGGCTGAACGAGTATCTCTACTTTATTCTAGTGAAGATGTGATTGAGAGAATTGAGTGGGTTAGGAAATGCTATATCTATAATTTTTTCCTAGGATCTAATGGCATTCCACTTTTGTGGTGTAGCACTTCATCATAGGTATATTGGTTGATGAGTCATGGATAGGCTACATCAATGAGGCCTCATCAACTAGGCATTGTTGATGGGGCCTGCTCAACTAGGCCTCATTAATGCATCATTTGATGCATTGATGTGGCCCAATTGATGTAGGATTTGTTCTTACCTATAAATACATGTCAACCCATCATGTTTAGGCATCGTTCTATCATAGTTGTAGTGAAGCTCTTGTAATTTTTTTGTTTGAAAGTTAGAATATTTTCTTGAGTGCCCACAACAAGAGTCATTGAGAATATAGATCTTTATTCAAGCATTGTTGTACTTGAGCATGATAGTGTATGTGGCAATAAAGATGAGCTTCTTGATAAACCTTGAAGCATTCTAGATGGCTTAAATATTTTATTCATGCATTTAATGTTTTCCGTTATTTATTTAACATTCCTCAATAATTAAGCTAATTAAGTAATTAAGTGAGATAAGCTAAATAGCAATTAAGTAAACACATAAGTACGACCACTTTCAGCATTTGTATGACATTTTATAATCCTAGCAACACTTAATGCTTAGTAACACAACAACATTATATGTGTTCATGATGTGTATGAAATGCGGGATTGGATACTTATGTTAGGGCTATTTACACAATAGTTAGGCAATTAGATTAAATTAGACGTTAAATTACTTGATTTTTTTATCCTATTTATTTCAAGTACCAAAACCATAAAACACAAAATGATAAAAGTCATGTATCTCAGTTACACTTAAACCATACCCTTGAGCTTCACAAGTGTAGTTGGAAAGACAACAAACATTCTCAACAACTAATTAACTTCCCAAAGAACTAGTACATTGGAAACTATAGAGTTCATAGAATTCAATTAGATCATGCATGAACACTTTGTGATTTGTTGAAATGTTTCCTATCTAGGATTACTGAACATTATTAATATTGTTGGAAAAACCCCAAGGTTGAAATCATTCTCAAATTATATAATTACAAAAGCACACTAATATTTTCTTTGTTTGCAAAATGTCTTCTTCTCACAAGCATGAAGATGTAAAATTGCTAGTCCCATAATAGTGCAAGATGATATATACTCATCTAGATAACTATGTGCCTGATTTCACCTTCATCCTACACTAGGATGAACAACTACAATGGCTTGATATGGAAGGAAACACTGCAATGCCTCTTGATTGATCTATGTCTATGATGCTGCTTCAAACTCTTGTGAAGTTAGGCATCCATGATCTTCAAGAGGAGTACATTGTGCATGATTATGACTACTGGGACTATTATCCCACTGAAACACAAAGCCAAAGAGAATGACATCAAGAGAAGAAACATGAGTTTGTGAAGGGAAAATGGTTCACCAATTCCTTGTTCCTACTAAACCAACACAATAAAGATGGTCCTTTCTTTGGAGGCTCTCAACATGAAAATTCTCCACCCCTTGATATTAGTGATGTGGGTGTGAATATAAATCTACAGTCCACTATCAACAAACAAAGTTTAGTAAAAGATGGTAGTCAAGGTAGGGGCTTAGACTAGCATCAGTATGATAAGCAACTTGACAAATGTGGCCATGACAACTGAAGGAGAGTTGGCAGATACCATGGTGGTGGTAGTCCTTCTTCCTCTTTGTCCTTTTCATCTACATCTTCTTCCTCCTCTTCTTCTAATTCTAAAAAATGTCATAGAAGAAACAATCATTATAAAAGAGGGTAGTAGAATAATAATACTGGCTACCATGCCCACAATAATCAAAGGGGTAATAGAGGAAATCATTGGTGACAATGAAATAATGCTAATGATGAGCCTTTACTAGCAGCTTGAAGCATGCTTAACATTGCAAAGGTAGTTAAGCTCCCAACTAGGCATGTGAAAGATAGTTGGATCAACTACTTAGACATGAATAATATCCCAAGATTTAAAGCAGGATATAACTCTAATTTTCAATACCATCTGTGAGTTTTTCACGATGCTAGCAGCTTACAAAACATAGAGAATGACTAGCAAAATTTGAAGCTATTTCCCAGGACACTCATCAAAAAGGTAGAAAGCTAGTACTACACCTTGGATCCAAAATCTATCTACTGATGGAGTACAATGCTTAAGTTATTTAATGATAAATACTAAACATACTCTAGAGTGTCCAATCTAAGAAGGCAAATCCAAGGTTGGAAATAGGAAACACATGAATCCTTGGATGCAACCATGGGTAGATATTATTATGTCTTACATCAATGCCTTGGCCATGGTTATTCTTAAATAGAACAACTCCACCACATCATAGATGGGCTCAACGTAGAAACCAGAACAACTCTTAGGATTTATGCCCATGTGAGATTGTTTGAATTAGGAGTTCATCAGATACAAAGGCTGATAGAGCAGGTAGCAAAAGAAGAAGGTGAGTTGTAGAAAAAGAAAAGTATAAAAGAATATAATAGGGATCCTTCCAACAGGAAAAGGGAGGTTCACCTCTGTGCTGAGGAGGAGTCACCACTTGACAAAGTGATGAATAGGAAAACCTTGCCCATCCAAAAATCTATTTTCAATATTTTAGAAAAGGTTGATAAATTATGAGAATATTTGGATGAAAAATTCCAAATTTCTATGAAGATTGCTGAAGAATCCAAAGAGCAAAATAGTAATCACAACTGGAAGAGGTGGAAAGAAGCTAAATGTGCCTACCAAAGAGGTAAGGGAAAAGATGCTATAGTAGAAGAAGTAGTGGAGATAGGTTCTGATGATGGTGCTAGATGTGACATTTGTCAATATATACATCTAAAGGGATGCTACCCTGTGATGTCACACTTACAAGAGTCTTGGGTGTACACACTAAATCCTTGACTATCAAGGAGGTAAGAAACCAGATGATTGTCTTATCCTCAAGGCAATTCAAGGCAGTTCCACTAAAAACATCAAGCTTACTATCCAAGTGGATCTCCTCGACAATCATACGAGTAATACCAACAATGGCACCAAGAAAAATTATGGGGAATGCTACCACTAAGATCTTAGTACCTTTATAGGCAATCATATCCATACAAGTACTATGTTTAGCAACCTATTTCTCCATGAAATTTGGCTAGCCATGCCTCATTCCAACATCCCTATTACCCTTTAGAGTACCATCAAACTCATTTTCCATCTACTTGAGGGGAACACCCATATCTATATGATCCTTCACATCCATCTATACACATCCCTTCACCCTCAACCTAGTTGCCTCCTACTCTATCCATGCACAATGAAATTCCCCCATAGCTGTAGCAACAAAATGCTATGAGGGCTATAAATTTATAGTTGGTTTTCCAGCTAAGAAGTTTGGATAATTGATCTAGGAAATGACCATTTTTCTAATCCAAAAATCCTCACAACCTAATGTGGCTGCTCATCCTGTATCTTCAACACCCTCATCCTCTACATCAAACACATTCAAGAGTCCTTCAAACCAAACAATGCCTCATATCTACATCAAGATGTTAACTCATGCTATCTTTGATTGAAATAAGGCTAGAAATCTTCCACAAAGAGATCTAACCCAAGAAGTCCTCTTATTTACTTATAGATCATTAGACATGAGCCATGCAAAGCTCTTCTTGATTCTAGTTTCAGTGTCAATCTCATCTCCTATGACATGTATAAGGTTTGGAACCTAACACCTCTCAAGAAGAGCAATATCTATTTGGGATTGGTAGACCAATCAATAACTATCCCTTTAGAATTAGTGGAGGACATTTTGACCATAGTTATGGGTGGTCCTATCCTGCCAATTTTCTGATGATCAAGGTTGAAAACTACAAATGCAAATTCCCCATCATTATGAAACATGCCCGGTTGAGCATTGTTGATGCACAAATGGGCAACAAGGACCTCTCCTTGGAATTCTCTAAGGAAAATAAATTTGGATGGCTTGAGAAGAAGCAAGTTCCATGCATTACGTACAATGATAACAAGTGTAATTGCATGTAGAAAATATGGTCCATTAATAGTACATTAATAAAAGAATGTAATTATTATGCACATGAAATAGATATCCAAAGGTGCCTATATGCAGTAGCTACAATAGGAGGGCATCCAGTAGCTGATAGCTAACTTTGATGGTAGCACATTCTGCATGGAACCCACTAAGAGCTATGAAATACCACAAAATTTTGGGTCTTGGCATCTTGACTGCAAATTTGACTAAGTGTCAAAATGGTGGCACTTTGCCCAAATTTTTCTAAATGTTGAGTGTAGTTAGCTCCAATTGCTAAATTTGCAAAATTTTTCTAAGTGTCAAAATAATGGCACTTCCTACAAATTTGTCTAAGTGTCAAAACATGGTAAATCTTTCTATGTGTTGGTGTTATGCTCCCCAGCATAGCTAGCATAGCATGCCTCAAGTCCTATTTTACAAAATTTTCTAAGTGTTAATAGTAGTTGCATGAAAAATTTTTCAAAGTGTTTTTCTATGCTCTCACTCTACCTGCTATGCTCTAGAGCATAGCCAGCATAACACACTTTTTAGTGATAATTTTTGCCTAAGTGTCAAGCCAAAAACTGTCAAGCTAGCTTAGCATGGAAGAGGCATTTGGTAGATCTTCTAACTCTTGATGCTACCCCTCCTGCTATGCTCTAGAGCATAGCAAGCATAATAAGAACAAGGATTATAGTCTTCACTAGATTCTTCTAAGTGCCCATGCCACATCCTATTCTTGGGAGCATCTTGTGTCCCACATATAACATGGGATGTGCGTAGCAACCAACATCTTGTGTTCGACATGTAACATGGGATGAGTGTAGTAGCCAGCGTTCTGTGTCCTGCACATAACATGGGATGAGCATAGTAGCTAGCATCTCGTGTCCTACATGTAACATGGGATTAGTGTAGTGGCCAGAGTTAGAAAATTTTTGAACTTTTTTTAGTCACCTCTAAACTTAGAAAATTTTCTAAATTTTTCTTGTGGTCCCACCTACCAAACTGCCACGTGGCACCCGATCTACATTTTGGGCTAACCCTAGCCCTACAAATACCTCTGCACCCTAATGTTTTAGGGGTTGGGTTGGTTTCCATTTTCACTAGTGGGGTAATTGGCACTTTCATTTGGCATTTGGCACTTTGGCATCTTGGCACTTAGCTCCATGGACAAATGAGACCTAGAGCACACCACACCAGCAGAGAGGCATAGTTACACTACACAGTACATCGCAACCCCATTGTAGCCTTATAGAACATCACATGATACTAGTAAGCACCAAACTTCATAGCTGGACACCACCAAGATGGTGACTATGCTCCCACTACACCTATTATACACTATGTACCTTTTGAGATCCTTTTGGAATTAGCTATGCTTCCTCTTTTTGGGTGGTGCACTTTTGTTCACAAAATCCATTACATTTCTCAAGCATTTCTATTTGGTATTCAACATAACACTTGTATTTCCTCAATTTTTCATACGTATTTGCATGTTTACATCACTATTTTTAGGCTAGGACACATTGCTATGCTTTGGCTTAGCTAGTCTTGGTATCCATGCATAACGTAGTACAAACCCTTTTCACATATGGTCATTTTAACACCACATAAGACCCTATCTAATCAACCAAATCATTTAGGACACCTTGTTTCTATTTCCTAGCATGGCCCTAGCACAGATTCAGGGTTAGGTTGTATGCTCGTCAGCCTCTTAGTGTTCTAGTCATCGACATTTTTGAATGTCATATTTTTTGGTGCTAGAAGGAGGGACTTGTCATTTCCTTCTGAATTTTTTAATTGGCACTTAACCAAAACTTTGGACACTTTGGAGAGAATAATAAGTTCTCAAAGCATAGTAAGCTCTAGCGTAGTGAGCATGGCAAGCTCTAGCATAGTGAGCATGGGAAGCTTCAGCATAGTGAGCGTAGCACCAGAGTTAGCCATTTTTAGCAACTTTGATACTTAGCATTTTTTCTACATTTTCATACTTAGCATCTTTTCTAAATTTTCATACTTAGCCAAATTTTCCACAGTTTTACACTTAGTTAATTTTTTTGTAGTTTTTGTACTTAGCCACTTTTCTGCATCTTTACACTTAGCTATTTTTCTATATTTTTATACTTAGCCATTTTTCTAGTACCAGCAGACTTAGCCATTTTTCTGTAGTTTCCATAGTTAGCCATTGTTTGCAAATAGCAACTCTCACAACCCAACCTATGAATATGAATCTAGATCAACCTTCCATGTTAATGTCTAACAAATTTGACATCAAGATCCACCCAAAGCATGCTGCACTAAGGCATGAACAATACAATTTTGTTTGTGCCAAAATCTAAGTAGGATTACCAATGGATCACCTCGACTTAGAAGTAAAAAAAGATTATGAATGAGTCCATTAAGATGGATGAGAGTACAACCCTACCCTGTTTGACATAATCCCACTCATGGTGTCTTACACTAGTTGTTGTCCCAACTCATCTATGCAAACAAGCATGATGTAGGGACAACCTAGGAGGAAGCCTCATAGGAGGAAGAAGATGAGTTCAAGGCCTACTCCAAACATGAGAGCCCTCTCTACACTATCTTCCAACAATCATTCCCTAGTATAGCCCTCCTTGGTTCAATCCACCTATCCTCTCTAAGATGGTAACCATGCCAATTCATCCTTCCTTGCAAGCTACTATTGCATTTTCCCAACCCTGTGTTCATGCAAGGGCCACCTCCTAGCCCCAGATTACTTAATCATCCTATGTCCCACTTGTCTCATCAGTGCTCATGGCATCTGTCCAACCCACTCATGTGTGGCCTACCTCAGTCACTGTGCCCATCACTCAACCAATGCATCAACGACCATCTGCTATGACATTAAACTAGCACTACCTATCAACTACGACATTAAACTAGCAAACTCCACAACCAAAAATTTGACACTATGTTATACATCCAACACAAGCCTATCCAATGCAACTAGCTAGCACATCCCCAAGCTTGGATCAAGCATTCCAGCTAATCCAAAGCTTGATGGAGTAGATCAACCAACTCAAGGCTACCTACTCCAACACTGTCAAGGTGGTGGACTTCTACCAAGACAATTCCATAAGTCCTATGGCACCACCTCTAACTCTCCCAACTAGGGTCTAGCTACCTTAACTCATCAAGTACAATGGTGAAGGGGATAGCAACAAACACTTGGTTACATTTTGGTCTAAGTGCCTACTTCTTCAAGCTTGGCCACATGCCATCATGTGTGTGTTTCCCATGTCACTCACTGGGAAGGCCTTAGACTGGTATCATGTGCTACCTAAGGCCTTAATCTCTTCTTTGGAGGATCTCATAATCTAGTTTGTAACATGCTTTAGGTACAACCTAAAGCCTGAAGCAACCCCTGACGAGCTCATGCAAGTTAATTAAGGGTCCCTAGAGCCTATGCCAAAATTCCTCCAATGTTGGAACATCACATTAAGCAAAATGCATGAACCCCTAGCAAATATGCACCTACTGACCATCCTCAAGGATGTAGTAAATGACTTCATCAAGTTCAAACTATATTACCTAGCCCCAAAGTCTCTTAGCCAAGCCTTTACCCAAATGAAGTGCATAGAGGAGGTAGTGCAAGCTAATAATAACCTGACCTATGTGGCCTATAAAAACCAACATGCACACAAGAAAAATGCAATAGTGAAAATAGTAGCCGCAAGCACAAAGAAACCAACTGGGGCCCAACAACAAAGTAGCCCAAGGCCCTAGCTCACAAAGCCACCAACTCTGGTGCCAACTTGCCTACATCAGTAGGGGCCACCCCAAGGTCCAACTTTAAGCATATGGATTACTCAAAGTATACACCGCTATCAATGGAACCCTCTAAACTACTACGGAAACTCTTGAAAGCCTCACTTCCTAGGTGGAAAAAGTTATGTCATGTCTATATTTAGGCTTGGAAAGGCTAAAAATGCCTCAAGAATTACCAAATTTGTTATTTATTTTTTTTGGATATTTTTATTGGCCATAGCCAAACCTATGCATGAACCACCTACACCTAGTGTTGGAATTATTGGGCTTTCATTTTCCTAGCAAGGCTAGTGAGGAAACCAACTATAGCCAATGTAGTTCTAGCAATGCCAGTGTGATTCTAATGAGGATGAGGATTCCACAAGGCTAACATAATTTTATAAAGGTAACATAGTTGTACAAGGCCAACATAGTTGGGTAAAGCTAGCATAGTTTTCAAATTTCATTTACTATTTATAGCACTCAGCATAGTTTTGATGACCTGGATGCATCAAAACTTACCAAAAATAGAAAGCTATGTTAAAAATAATGGCCTACCACACCTACAAATCATATCAATCTGTCAATAATCATGGTTGAAATTTTCAATTCCAAATCAAACATCATGTGACCTATAAAAGTAATATTTGAACACATTGAATGGGTTCTTTGAGTTCTTTTAGCTCTTTGGAGTTTCACAAGTTCTACAACTTTTGCAACCTTGAGCACTTGAAACCTTTGGCATTTCAAAGATTTTTTCGATTAATCTAGAAACTACATGGACATTGAAGAATCTTAACATAGTTTTATTGCAATAGAAAGTTAAGCACATAATTTACTACTCTTGTTGTTAATGCAAAATATTCAAGCTAAGAACCACCAACAAGTCTTAGCAACTGATGAACCACCATTTGTAGTCTGGTCTAATGTTGGGTATGCGACGTCGCATATGCGATGTGAGGGACTTGGTTTGACTTCGCATATCCAACATCGAGGTATATTCCCCAACCTATAAATACCAAGCCTAGGCTCTAGTTTTTCATTAGTTAATTTTTAGTTTTTAGTCAAAGTAGCAAAGCTCTGGTAATTTATTTTCATTAGAGTTAGAATATCTTCTAAGTGCCTATAGGAGTCTAAAGTGTGTGTGTGATTCTTTGTTTAAGCACTGATGTACCTAAGCACAGCAGTGTGATGGAAATAAAATAAACTCTTTTGACAATCCTTGCAACACTGAGAATAGCTTAATATTTCGTTTATTGCACTTTTCTTTATTACTATTTACTTTAATGTATTTGAATCAAAAAATTTATTTTTAGTTGATTAATGAACACAAGCACGACCAATTCGAGCATTCATATAGTACTTGGTAACCTATCAACACTTAACATTTGGTAGGCCAACAATACCATATGTGTTTACGATGTGTTCAAGAAAGTGGGACGGTTACTTGTGTTAAGCTAGCTAGGCAATAGACATTAGTTTTCAATCTACTGTATCCTTATTCTTGTTGTAGGTGATTACATCCATAAAATATAAAATGATAAAAATTCATATACCTCAATTACACTTAAACCATGCCCTTGACCCTCACAAGTGTAGTTGGAAAGACAATGAACATTTTTAATGCCATTTCACTTCCTAGAAAAACTAGTGTATGAGATAACTAAAGGTCCATGAAATTCAACTAGATCATGCATAATGCCTTAGTGATTCATATCGTTGGGCATAGGGTACCTCATTGTTCATCATTGGCATCATTGCTAGGGATCCTTTTGTTGTTTTGTGCACTATCTAGGACCTAGTGAAAAGTATTTAAATTGTTGGAATGAACCTAAGAGTCATATCTTATTTCACAATTATTGCAATAAATTCTTAGAGCACACTATGATTTTTTATTTGCTAACTGAAAATGTCTTCTTCTCATAGGAGCACTTCTTTACCCAAGGCTAATAGAGTTAAGCTAACAAAGCCTCAATAGTATTGAATTATATATACTCATCCTAGTAGGTATGTGCTAAACTTCATCTTCATCCTACACTAGGATGAATAGTTGTGGTGGCGTGACATAGATGGAAACATTGTGTTGCCACCTAATCATGCTACTCTTGTAATGTTCTATTAAATTCTTACATGATGTGATCTTCAATACCACCATGGGGAGTATATTGTGAAAGATGTTGACACTAGGGGTTACGATCCCACCAAGGCACAATGTCTATGAAATTGGTAGCTAGAACAGCGCTATGAATTTTTAAAGGAAAAAAGACTTAATGATTCTCCATTCTTGTTGTACCATGGCAAACCCTTCTCTGGGGGTTTTACATTCAATGAAACTCCTTTCTTTGACTTTAGTGATGGAGGTTAAAATCAGAATCTACACTCCATAATTCACAATCATGATTCTAGTAACAAGGAATCCAATGACAATGAAGGATCTAGAGGGGCAAATTAAGATAGGGATGCTGACAAGAAGCATGATTGTGATCATGATCATGATCATCGAAGAGGTGGTAGTAGGCACTATGATGGTGTTGATTCTCCTTCATCTTCCCCTTAATCATCATCATTTTCTTTTGGATTTGATTGTGACCATAGAAGGTGAGATTGTGATTGAGGTGATCAAAATGAATGAAATGACCAATGAGACCAAGATAACCAAAAAGATCATTAGGATAGGTAAGAACAAGGGCATAGATGTTCAAGAGAGGCACATCACCATAAATGGAGGGGTAGTATAGGGCATCATAGGCATCATGATCAAGGCCTCAATGAGCCTCTATTTGCTACCCGAAGCATGCTTAACATCATAGAGGTAGTTAAAATTCCAACAAGGCATGTGAAAGACAATTAGATCAAATGGTTAAACATGAAAAATATTTCTTGATTTGGAGGATATAACTCTAATCTATAGAATCATCTTTAAGCTTTTCAAGATGCATCTACCTTGCAAAACATAGAAAATAAGTGGCAGAAATTGAAGTTGTTCCCAAGGACACTCATCAAAGAGGTAGAGAACTAGTACATGTTCTTAAAGTTGAAATCTATTAGATGATGGAGTACCATGCTTGAGATGTTCAATGATAAGTATCAAATGTACTCCAAAGTGACCGGCTTAAGGAAGAAAATTCAAGTGTGGAAAAAAGAAACACATGAACCCTTGCATGACACCATTGTCTGATATTATGCCTTAATGCACAAATTCCCTAGACATGGTTATTCTCAATTGGTTCAACTATGCCACATTTTAGATGCACTTTGCAATAAAACAAGGAAAACATTTGGTGTCTATGCCCAAGGGCATTTTTCAAAACTAAGTGTCCATTAGATACAAAGATTAATAGCATAGGTAGCTAAAGAGGAGGCTGAGCTAAGAAAAAAAAAGTGCAGAATACAACCATGATCCTTCCATTTGCAAGAGTGAAGTTTGATCTTGCAATAGTGAGGAAGAGTCCATATTTGATGAAGGGATGCATAAGACAGCCTTGACACTTCAACAATTCTAGTCTAAACTTACAACTAAGGTTGATAAGTTAAGGGCCTTCATGGATAGTAGATTTCAAGCTATTCTTAAAATCATTGAATAGTCTAGAGAATAAGGTAGTGACTTTGAGCATAGAAGTTGCAAGGGAGATGAACGTGCATATTAAAAATTTAAGGGCAAGATTTATACAATAGAAAAGGTTGCAGATAGTGAATTAGATGATGATCATGGTTCTGACATTTGTTAGTATGAATATCCTAAGGGATGTTTCCCCATTGTGTCACATCTATAGGAGTCTGGGGTGTATGCCTTACATCCACGACTTACACAAAGGCAAACATCTAGAAGGTTACCTTATCTTTAAGGTAATCTTAGGCTATTCCACTAGCAACAACCATATTATCCAAGTGGAGCTCCACTGCAACCATATCAATAGTATCAACAATAACAACAACCACAATCATGAGTGCTAACATCACCAAGAAAATAGTACCCTTACCTACAGCTTGATCCATATGGTTACCACATGCAACAACCCATGTCTCCACATGACTCTTCCAATCACATTTATAATTTCTAGCCTCACTACCATCTGTTAAATTATTATCAATCTCATTCACCACATGAAAGAAGATAAATTACCTCTTATCCTTATCCTCCTCCTATCTCGACACATACTCCTCCTCCAGTTGCATAGTTACTACCTACTCTACAAATGTAGGGTGAACTAGCCAATCAACTACAGCAACACAATGCTATGAGGGTTGTTAATTTGCAACCAAATCATCAATCAAAGGGGTCAAATTCCTAATTAATGAAAATACTTTTCTTTCAATCCTGTAGACCACCTAAGCCTTCACCTACACCCATGGTTGACAACCTTGCACTTGCCTTTTCCTCTATATCAAATTCTTTTAGGCCTCCTTCAAACCAAACTCTACCAAGGATCCATACCATAATGCTTACTCACACTATGTCTGATTGGATCTATGCAAGAAACCTTTCTAGGAAATTAGCCAATCCTGGAAGTTCTCTAATTTATTTACAAATTTCTAGGAATGAACCATGTAAGGCTCTTCTCAATTCAGGTTCTAGTGTTAATTTTATTTCTCATGAGATATACACTACCTAGGACTTGCCTTCTCTTAAGAAGAGCAACATAAGATTAGAGTTGGCAAACCAGTCCATCACTATTCCATTGAGACTGGTAGAAGACATTGTGACCACTATCTATGGATGGTCTTATCTTGTCGATTTCCTAGTAACCAAAATGGAGAACTGCAAAGGGGACTTCTCAATCATAATGAGAAGGGCTAGTTGAGCACCATGTATGCAAGAATGAGCATCAGATATCTTTCCCTAGAAATATCAAAGAAAAATGTATTTGAAAAGATCAAGAAGAAGAGAGTTTCCTGCATTGCATATAGAAATACAAGGTGTAATTATGTGAAAAAACTCTGGGCCATCAAGTAAGCATCTATCTCTACATGCAAATAGTATGTGTTGGAAATAGAAATTCAAAGGTATCTATACATAGTAGACACAAAATAGGAGGGCACCCAATGGCTAAATGCTGATTTAGAAAGTAGCCCACTTTGCATGGAACCAACTGAGAGCCTAACATGTATGTATGTCATAAGCATGGATGAACTTAAGCAAGTTCATCACCAACTCTGTGATTATACAAATGATGATACTCATTGGGGAGAGTTGGGAATTCTTGAAAAATTCAAATAAGAGCCCCTTGAGCTAAAAAAATTACTAGCTTGAATGAAATATGTATTTTTGAAGAATGGAAAGCTAGTTATTATCTCTAGAACAAAAAATGATGCTATTGAAAGTAGTTGAAAGATGGTTAGTAGCTTTTGCTTAGTCATATCCTAAACTTACAAGGATTGACCATAGGATATGCTGGCATCGCATCTATGTTAACCTGACCATGAAGCCAAAATGACAACCATAGAGGTGGTTGAACCCTAAATTGAAACAAATCATCAAGAAGGAAATCAAGCAACCTCTCAAGATGGGGTTCATCTATCCCATTGTAAATAGTTAGTGGGTTACCCCACTTGTAATTGTACTAAATAATGATGGTAAGTGGAAGGTATGCATTGATTTTAGGCTACTAAATATGGCAACATTTAAGGATCACTTTCTATTGTCATTTGTTGACTAGGTGATCAACACAATATCTGGGCATTGGTACTATAGTTTTCTAGATGGTTATAGTGGCTATAACCAAATTCAAATTGCACCAAAAGATCAAGCAAAGATAACATTCATGAGTCCTTGGGGAACTTTTGCATATCACAAGATGCTATTTGGTCTATGAAATTCTCCTACCACATTCTAATGCCTGGTTCTAAGCATTTTTCAATAGAAGATCTATAGTGGTGTGAAAGTCTTCATGGATGACTTCCCCACCTATGGAGCTACATTTGAGCAAGCCTTGGACTGCCTTGAGAAAGTGCTAAAATAGTGTGTTAAAACTAACTTGTGGCTTAATTGGTAAAGAATTCACTTAATGGTCCAGGAAGGCATTGTACTAGGGCACAGAATCTCACAAGCAAAAATTAAGGTTGACCCTAAAAAACAAGGGTCATCCAACGAATAACTTGCCAACTAGAAATAGTTAAATATGTTCAATCATTCCTTGGACATACTGGATACTACTAGCAATTCATAGAAAATTTCTATAAGATTGCAAAACTATTGGTCAAGCTAACAAACAAAGATGTTCCCTTTGTCTAGACTGTAGAATGTGAGAAAGCATTCCAGCAACTAAAAGAAAAGCCTATAGAAGTCCCAATCATACAACCACCTGACTAGTCTAGACCATTTCACATTATGATAGATGCATCAAATAATGCCTTGGAAGTAGTGCTAATGAAGTTAGATGACAAGAAACAACCATACTACATCCATTGTAGTAGCCAAAGCATTATGGATGCACAACTGAACT
>MNCI01007832.1:75195-146659 GCA_015680685.1 Gnetum montanum
TAGAGAAGTTCAAGTGTTATGTGCTTTGATACAAGGTTTTTGTTCACATAGATCATAGTGCCATCTACTTCCTAATGAACAAGCCAACAATGAGCCCCCGTGTCATATGATGGTTAGTGATCTTGCAAGAATTTGATCTCACAATGGTAGATCAAAAGGGCACTGAGAATGTGATCACTCATCACTTGTCTCAGTTATGATAAGATAAAAAAGAGGAATAAAGCCCACTCTTTGACATGTTTTCTAATGAACTCCTCTTTGTTTGGTCTATAACTAAATAAATGCCTAATGAGCCAAAATAGTATGATGGCATTCTTACCTATCTTCTCACTTAGGAGATGCCACAAGGGTTGGACCATCAGAAGAAATAGTAGTCTCTTCATAGGTAAAGTACTTCATGGAGATCAATGAACACCTTTACAAGGTATGCATTGATGACCTGGTTCACTAGTGTGTCCTTCATGTTGCTCAACTGTGCATTCTCCAAGATGCTCATGAAGGTGGAGGACACTATGTTGGGAGATGCATGGCCATTAAAATTCTAATGAGAGGGTACTACTAGGTAACATTCTTCAAGGATGCTCACCATTTCATAAGCTCTTATGAATGATGCCAATGAGATGGTGGAATGACTACTCATATGGAGGAACCTCAACAATGGATTCAGCCACTAGAACCATTTGACATTTGGGGCATTGACTTCATGGGTCTCATCATGTCCATATCAGATGAAAAGGCATACATTATAGTCATTGTTAACTATTGTATGAAATGGGTAGAATCATTAGCCTTCATCATGTACATCCTCTACTACTACTTAGTTTGTACAACAAAATTTTGTAAATAGATTCAATGTGCCACATGCATTACTTTCTGATATTGGAAATTATTTTAGAAACACTACTTTTTAGAAGCTCATGCAATGCTTGGGGGTTGAACATAAACTCACAACACCTTACCATTCCTAAGCTAATGGTCAAGCTAAGGTTACCAATAGGTAAATCACAAGGATACTAACAAGAACTATTAGCAAGTATAGGAAGGACTGGAGCACAAAACTCAATGATGTCCTTTGGGCCTATCGCTCAACTTGGAAACTTCCTATAAGCTACTCTCCCTATGAGTATGTGTATGAAAAACTACCAACATGTCATATTCAATTTGAACTCCATACACTTTCAACAACTTTTGACCTTTACCTTGACTTTAGTATAGTCCAAAAAGAATGACTGATGAATCTCCACTTGCTAGATGAAAATTGATTAGTAGCCTTATCGTCTAATGAGTTGCACAAGGCCTATGATAAAAACTATCATGACCTGAAAATTAGAAAAGTTAAATTTCAATTAGGAGATAAGGTTCTTTACTAGAACCCCACACATATACCTCAATGAACTAACTTCCAAACATTGTGGATATGACCTTACATCATTTATGAGACTTTCCCTTCTGGGGCCATGATGATCTATAAACCTAAGAGCCCAAACAAGAAATAGCTAGTTAACATTCAACAAATCAAACCTTTCCATGAGCATATGATAGCCAACACAACAACAACCTCATCAAATGAACAACCATGCTCCATATTTCGGATCTTCTCTTTTCAACTTGGCCATGGGGAAGATGACCAACCATGCTAATCATTTAAGCGGGTCTTTAGTTTTTCAACCTTTTTTATTTTACACATTTTTCATTTTATAACTTTTTGTTTTACATATTGTTTATTTTACATATTTTTTATATTATTAATCTTTTCTAATTTTTGTTTTACACCATCATTCATAAATTTCCTATTTTTAGAATATTTTACACTTTTTTTATATATTTTCTTTTATTTGGTGTGGTTTCCTAACTTTTTGTTAATAAGCGCTAGGCACATTGGTAATGCGTACTTGATGGTGGTATGTACTATTTTTGTTATTTGATTGTTGATGTATAGTTTCTAGCTTTGAATTTTGTTATAGATAATTAGAACATGGTTTCTTTTCATATAATAGGTAGTGAGTCCACAACATCCGCCCATCCACAAACTCTATGGTTTTCCTTATTTAGGAAATGTGTAGTCCCTTTTTCATTAATAGAACGATAATAAATTTGTGACTTTGGTAGTTTCTAGAATTGGAAAGGATTCAAAGATTTAAATAGGGTGTGGCTTGAAGACGATTTGATATTCTTTATGCTTTTCTATTTGCCTGGGTGCATGTGTGTTTTCATGAATTTCTTATCATTCCGTGTCATCCAATAAAAGGAAGTTGAATAAGTCCTTGCATGGTGTGGTTATCATCAAAGAAAAAAATGATGATAATTCAAAGCACACCCCTTGAACAAAATAAATGCAGATGTCCTTGCATGATATGGTTCTCATCAAGAAGAAAAAAAAGAGAAAAGATGAGGATTGAAAGCACACCCCTTGGATAAAATAAATGCATGTGTCTTTTACATGGTGTGCTTTCCATTTCAAAAAAAATAATGTAAATTCAAAGAACACCCGTTAGATAGAATAAATGGGCTACAAGGACTGGTTATGAGACTTGTCTCCTCTAACTAAGGCCCTTCCTCACTTCCTACTTCTTCTGTAATTTGGAATAGTGGTTGTTCTATGGGAGCACTCTTGTGTCTCAAGAGATGGATTAGCCTTAGAATGTTGAAGCAAAGTTATAATGTGGTTGGTTTTGGTCTAGACTAAGGATGGATTCTATCAAATTATTTAACTACAAAATCCACAAGGGACTTCATGTGACCATAATTAGAAACTCCATTCCATTCTCTCTCATCCATCTATGCTTTTCATGTCTCACTGTGGGATGACCCACTGATTTGACTTGGGTGTGACTTCAAGGATAATGCTTTATTTTTTGTTTTGTTCTATTCCTTGGGTTGCTGGTGTGTCCTTACAAATTTCCTACCACTCCAAGTCTCTCTCCATGGAAGCTTCTTGGCAATTCGACCTTGCATGGTGTGGTCCTCACTGAAAAAATTCAAAAAAGAACACAATAAACAAATAAACTAAGGATTCAAAGCACACCCCTTGGTTGAATTCATGCACACACACATGGGTCTTCTCATGGTGTGGTTCCTCCGAATAAGAGAAAAGAAAAATCAAACACAGGGGAATTCAAATTACACCCCTTAGACCGCCTCTCACAGGCCACGCACTCTAGTTATGGGACGTCCTTGGTCCCCTCTTCTTCTCATGTTTATTGGAGTGGTGGTTCTCTATGGGGTCCTTCTTGCTTCCTTGGGGTTTGGTTGGACCTTCGTCTATCGCTACGATGTCACTAACTACGGATGGTTTTGGGTCTGACCTCAGGAAAGGTTCTACCAGGTCACTTAACCACAATCGCACACAGGGTTTCATGTGGCTGACACTTGGAATTTCTATTATCTCCTCTCCCTCTGTTCCCACTTCTCTCTATACTCACCTCACTGCCCTTTTTATGTTTTATGTGTTTGTTGTGTTTTTTGTAGGTCTCTCATGCCTTGGTAGGTTCTCTTGGTTTGGAGTCTTCACTGGTCAACACCAATTATTGGCACCTGAGCCCATGGACCCTGGTGTTGAGGGTATGTAGGGGCTACAAAGGTTTTTGCCTACTATGGGGAGGACCCACCTACATATTCCTAGTTTCACCTGTTAAGCCTCCCATCCTATGGGTTCCTTGGTTGATTATTTTTAGTGTCCCCTCATTTGATTTCTTCCTTGCAAAGTTCTTTTTGACTCTTGTTCTTCAATTTTTTTCTCTTTTTTGAGCTTCATTCCCTTCCTCATGTCCTTAGCCATGACTGGGCCTTTCCCACGCTTCAATTGCCTCAATTTGGATTTTCAAATTCATCATTTCAAGTGTTTTATGGGTTGGTCAACGCTAGTCCACGGGTGAATAGTGTTGCGTATATGGGGCCCCATATACGCAGTGCCTATGTATACATGGTCGCATATACATGGCCCCATTGATGTAGTGCCCAACCCCTATATATACACCTACCCTAATTTCATTTTTTCATCATTTGGAGTTCAAATTGAGGGGATTTTTTTCCATTTTTTCTACCTAACCCTTTCCACCACACCTACATTCCATTGCGTGTCTACATCCACCTAATCTTTCCCGTTTTACGCACCCAGAGGTATGCTCTTAGTCATGGGGGTGTGGTGCCTTTGTGTAATTAATTAATTAATTAGTTGTTAATTACAAAAAATTTGGCTCTAACCCCTAAATTAACACTCTGGGAGACTTAATGGTGTGCCTATGCCATTAACATAACTTGGTCAAACTGAGAAAGTATATACAGACCATCTTAAGCTACTTATGAATGTTCTAATGGGTAGTTATGTTTGATTGCAAATGGCACCCAAGGGATGAAGGATTGTCTAAACTAAGGGACAAGCACCCATGCAAGGGAAGGGGATGAGGTGTGCAACCGCCAGAGCATGTGGAGGGCTCTCATGCAACCGAGCCCTTCCGCGAAAGACTTGATGTGGAATCTATTCACCAGATTCTCAAAGAGGATATTCCCTATGAGCAATCACTAGGGGATGAGACTCCTGGGATAGTACCATGACCAAAGCCTACCTTTGCAACGGATGGTCCTCTAGAAGCTAAATTTTGAACCATTCCTCGAGAACGCGGAAGAAGACGTGCGGATCCAATTGCAAAATTCTCCGATGTGGCCAATCATCACAACCAGTGGTGAATGGTACTTAGGAGAAACTTATCTCTTCTAGATGAATTGGTAACCAAGGTCTAGAGTAAGAATCAAAGAAATTTATGTCTCTTACTCTTCAGAAGAAATAGCGCAAGCTTTGGGGTTGCCTGAAACTGGGGAAGATGTGGTAGAAATTCCAAAACAAGTCGATCCAGAGGTAAAGGCACAATGGACCAAATGGTGCTACGAGGTAGAGCGCAAGGAATTCAGCTCCTTGACCATGATGGAGAGAGTCTACTCAAAGATCACATCTTACCATTTGAATCCAATAGTAAGACCTAGCAAAATCACTGCCTTCTCCGCTCATGCATGTGCTACCTTGAGTGGGAAATTTTCCATGATTCTTTCATAGCTATTGTTTTTCAAGATTGAAAAGAGATTCGCTGAGAACAAACGTGGAAGACGAGCTCTCCCCTTTCCCTACCTAATCTGAAAGTTGTGCAAATGGGCAGGGATAGCACGATATTCTAATGACATAATCTGACACATCCCAATTCCCTCATGGCAAGAGATGATGAAAGACAAAACCCCTGCCACCACATAGACAGAGGAAGAGCAGCAACCACCTCCACCACCTACACAAACAACGCAACCAGGCTTACAAAACATGGAAGAATACATCCACGAGATCTAGGAAATGCTCTTGAGCTAGCGAGAGCAATCTGGCAGGATTTGTGGAGGAGAAGACCCTTCGGTCTATCGCCTTAACATGAGCCACCTGGAGCAAGTCGCTCAATCAGTCAGCTTACTTGAAAGGTCAGGGTCGATATTTTCCAACGCCCAAGCACCAATTCCAACCAAAATAGATCCAAGCATCTGAGATCTATCAACTGTAACCCAACAGTTATTTCTCAAAATCTCAAGGAATGCTGCTACCTTCTCGGTCTGCTTGGAAGATGGTGAAGGGGTGATGGTCCTAGTGATGCAACACCAGGGACAAGAAGTTGTGGCCAAAGTGGTTGCTGACATAATCGCTACAGTTCTCAATGCACCGGCAGCACCTGTACCAAACATTCATGGACTACAAGATGTACAAGTGTCTACTAGAACTTCACATAGCTAGATTGATGCAACCCAACATGAAGAGCTTTTCGACTAACTGGTGGGAACCGAGCAACCACTTCTGGATGTCTTCGACCTTCCAGACAACATTACTGTAACCTAGTCAGAGCTGCTCTCAACAAGGGCCAAGAGCCTTATTTTGAAAGGATAACTTGAAGCTACTCAAGTATCTTGTTAGTGCTTGGCAACTGAGGTAGCCCAATTAAGAGCCCAGCTTGCCGATCCAGCCATCCTCAACCATGAGATCACTAGAGATGAAGCTTTTCAACAACTTCAGCTTAAACTTCAAGTTGTTAAGGATGTGCGGGAGACGGTGATCCTCAACAAGTCCATAGTATATGCCCGAGCCTATCACTTAGAGAAGGAATTGGTGGAGGTTTGCCAGGAGAACGTGCAGATGACCATAGAAGTTCATCGCCTATGCAATGTTGGTGCAGAGAACGAACACATGAAAGATTTCATCCACCAACAACACGAGGAGCTAGCAAGGGTGAATGCTGACATAAGAAGGTTGGGTACTAAAAATTGGAATCTTTCAATGGAGGAGGTTCGGGAATTATGATAGAAGTCTGCAATCAAAATTTCCTCTTGGAAGAACGAGGCCCTAAAATTTAAAAAAGTCAAAAATCATTACAGGGACCAAGTGGGATTGTAGAAGGAGGTAAAAGAGAAGCACATTCAAGTTGCTAAAGCCAAGATGAACCAAGCGCTCCAGCAACTTTGATAGGAAGGCGATGTATGGCCATCTATCTTTAATGGGTTGAATGCCTACAATAAAGTGGAAATCCACCTAAAGGAGCTGAAAATTGAAGAAATGACAGAATACATGGAGTTGGCCAATCTTCAGTACGCAAACCTGGCTATGCTCACAGCCGAGAGATCATGGTTAGAGTTAGAAAAACAAGTGGCCACCTCATATTCCCTATACGNGTGGTTAGAGTTAGAAAAACAAGTGGCCACCTCATATTCCCTATACGAGGGTGAGTTCTAGGTGCACAAGGCAACAAAACAAAAGCTGGCAACAACAAACGCAGAACTCAAGATTCTCCACACAAGCTTTGAAGGCCAACGTACCATCACGGAGGACCTAGCCTAAAGAATGAATGACTACCAACAGCTGCAGGCATCAATCCAAGCATTTGATATTGAATGTAAGTAGTTCGCAGCCTAGTTTTTCAACTTAAAAGAACTCATTCTGGTGCTGCCTTGTCCTTGGGAAGTTCGAGTTCCAACACACATTGGAGAAGCTGCCTAGACCGTGAACGATCCCAGAAGCAAAGAAGAAAAAATGAGGGCTCTCTTGGAGGCTTTCCGGCTACCTCCAGAAGTTGCAGCTACCGTGGGGTTACTGACATCCATGTCGCAACCAACGCATGGGCCAGAGGCTAGAGAGGGTTCATCAGAACCATCACCCCTAGGGACGGTGTGATCTTCTCTAGCAATTTTGTGCATCACCCTACACAACAGATACTCCAGAACCAGCAAGGTGTTCAGTTTTGTCTCTAAACACCGCCATTTTTGTAATTTGTCCTCCTTTGTAACTTGGGCACTTGGTAAATTCATGTTGTGTCATGCGTGTGTCATGTATATGTTTAGGTTATGTGTGTTGTAAATAAGAATCCATACCTTCCAAATTGTAAAGTAACTCGAGGACGAGTTTTTGCTCAATCATGGGGGTATGATGAAGTGTCATTAAGTCAATGCGTCGACTAGGCCACATATACATAGCTGCGTTGACGCGGGCCCGTCAACGTAGCTTCCTTGTGTTGATGTGGCCCTTTTTACATAGCCACCTTTCCCGACCTATAAATAAGAGGGCCTTCTACCTCATTTAGGCATCTTTTTGAGTAGTTGTAGCGAAGCTCTTGCAGTTTGTTCCTGCAGAAGATAGAATATTTTCCAAGTGCCCACAGTAGGTGTAAGAATAGTGATCAGCTCTTTATTCGAGCATTGGTGTATCTGATCCCATTTGCGTGACAGCAATAAAGAAGAACTATTCAAGCAATCCTTATAGCATTTGGACTTAGTTATTTTATGCAATTAATTGTTTAATATGTTTATGCTTTATTAGTTACTTGTTACTTACTTATGTTTTCGTTATTATAATTTCAATCATTATTGTTCATCCGTAGTTCATTAAGGCCATAAGTACGACCATCTCGAACGTAATCCAAACACTTGGTAAGCCCAGTGACGCTTAACATCTGGTAACCCAGTAGTGTTACGAGATGCTCAGAATGTGCTCAGAAGATGGGACCGGATACTTATGCTAGGAATAGTTAGAATATAAACTAGGATAATTAGAGATTATATAATAGTTTATTCCTTACTTTCCATACCTCAATTAGCCTCCGAAAAGATAATTAAAAAGATATAAAAATCATTAGCCTTAATCTCACTTAACCATCGTAAACAAAACCTCACAAGTGAGATTAGGATGACAATGACCATTCTAACCCAAGGTTTCACTAGTTAGAAGTCTAGTGTATGTTATGTGTTTACAGTCTGTGGATTTCGACTGAGTCACGCATGAACACTCGTGATTCGTATGGTTGGGCGTAGGGGTACCTAGCTACTCATCACATAGCAAATTTAGAAAAAGTAATCACTCATAGAGTTAGAATTTGTCTCCAAAAGTAAATGCATAAATAGTCTTTCCACATCAGCTCCTTTGTTGAGAAAAGTCATAGAACCAAAACTTAGCTCTATAAGTAGATTTAAAAATGGTTCTACATGCTGACATCACAACCAAGATAAGGCTATATGAAGCTACAATAATAAGAATAGATTGGGATGCTAAGCCTAACCTTTGAGCTTTTAATAAAGTAGCTCAACAAAATCAAAGCTTATGACATGTGTCAAGAACTAAGTTGAACATCTTATCTAAAAGAAAGAAAATTAAGGAATAGGGGTTTGAATACTAATAAGTGAAATTTGGATGGATTTCAAGCATATAAGCATTAACAAGTAGAGATAAGAGCTAAAATAGGGCTAAGAGTAGAGATAGAGTAGTCATTGAAGCATGAAGGAGTGTATGTAAAGTCCTCATAAAATTCATTATAAAAATAGCCAATATATCTCAAAAAGAGAAAGAAGAGATACCTCTAAAATCCCATGATGTTGATACTTTTCTTTCTCTAAATACTTACAACAATATAATCTGAACATCTATAAGCTTCAAAAATGGATTCATGTTGTGTGATTGGAGTTAGAAGTAGAAGACCTAGACATGTTCAACTTTAACGAAGATCATGATTTGATAGACAAATTAGGCCTTCATTTCAGAAAATCAATGAAATAATGGTGGGAAATATACAAGAAAATATGACTTCGTAAGCTTGGCTTTAGGCCCATGACAAACCTCATTAGAGATGTTCTAAATCACCTGATAGCAAAAATAGGTTATGAAAAGGACATGCTGTAATTTAGTAGAAATAAAAAGTGTTATATTAACATTAGCATTTAGAAGGAATATTGACTCTATGAAATAGTAGAACTAGACATTATGGAGATATAAGCTCACTAGTTCAGTGAGGAGATGATAAGCAACAAGTTCTAAAACCATTCCAAATCTTGGAAAATCATCAAGCTATCACTAACTAATCTAGGGAAGATTTAGGGATATAGGAATGTTGTTTTGAAGGCTTTATAGGTTAGGTTCCCTTAAAGAACATTTATTTTACCTTAAATTTTTTGTTCTAGATGTAAAATTAATTCAATTACCAATTATCATGTTTAGGCTTGGGTAGCGTTAGAAAATAAGAGTAATGAGTTCAATTGATTCTTTCCTGTTCAATATATGAATGATGCATTATAGAAAATCCTTTTAGAAATTCATGAGAAATGAGTTCAATTGATTCTTAAATCATTTCTGTTATATGGTTTAATAATTAAAGTTCTATAACCTAAGAGAATGGCCCAAATTTTTGCTAACTATGCATCACAAAGAAGAGATCATCCAAAAGATACTTATTATAAATTATTCATAGTTATCTATTAGAGGGGCTTCTTTGATGCAAAGGCTTTAGAATTCTTAATGTATTGTGTTTATCCTCATTCTAGTATTTATGTATTGAAAATGAAAAATGATTAGGAAAGTAATCTATAAATTGATAAATACCTTCAACCTCTAATGACATCATCTCTACTTTAAGAAGCATAATATCATATTGTGTCTATCTTTTCAATTTAAATTTCTCAAGTAAAAGAAGCTTCTAAATTTTTTCTACCTATTTCCAATATATATTTGATAGAATAGAACCCCATACAACAAATCCATAAAGAATAGTACATTGAAAAATAACATCATTCTTATATTTACTCTTTAAAGTAATTAAGGATTTCATACAACTTGCAACTATTTGAGTAATGCATTGATCCTATTTGTAACTATAGGAGTATTCTAAACTATGATGTTTGAAAATGTTGGTGGCTGGAACACCAAGAGGTCCATGGGTATACAGCCTAACCTCAAATCCATGCGAGGGATATGCTAGAGAAAATGGAAACGGGGTGCCCTAAACAGTCTTGTCGATGAAACAGGAACTTATGTGGTGTTAAAATGGCCATGTGCGAGAAGAGTTTATACTACGTTATGTGCGGGCATTGGGTTTGGAAAAGCTAGAGCGTAGTAGGGTGTCCCAACTTGAGAACTATGACGTGAACATGCAAATATGTATGAAAAGTGAGAAAATACAAGCATTACACTAAATGCCAAAGAGAAATTCTTGAAAAATGCAACAAAATTTGAGAACAATAGTGCACCACCCCAAAAGAGGAAGCGTAGTTAATTCACAAAGGTATACATAGTGTACAATAGACACAGTGGGAGTGCAATCAAAGACTCAGTGGTGTCAGGCTGTGAAGTTTGGTGCTCACTATGTTGGACTATGCCTGCCGGGTTGGTAGCCACAGTGTACCATGTGATGTTCTATGGGTCTGCAATGGGGCTATAGTCTACCGTGCAGTGTAGTTGTGCCTCTCTGCCAGTGTGGTGTGCTCTGGGTCTCATTCGTCCTTGGAGCTAAGTGCCAAGATGCCAAATTGCCAAATGCCAAAATGGAAGTGCCAACTACCTTACTGGTCAAAGATGGAATCCTCCTCCTTTCTTTCCTTTTTCTTTTTTTCCCTTCTTTGAAACATTAGGGTGTAGTGGTACTTATAGGACTAGGGTTAGCCCAAAATGCAGATCAAGTGCCACGTAGCAGTGTGGTGGATGGGCTTGTCTACTAAGCTTGTCCCATGCTATGCACAGGACATAGGACACTGTCTGCAATGCTTATCCCATGTTACATGTAGGACACGAGATGCTATCTGCTATGCTTGTCCTGTGTTATGCATGGAACACAAGACGCTGGCTACTATGCTTGTCCAATGTTATGTGCAAGACATAGGATGCTAGCTACTGGGCTTGTCCCATGTTATGCATAGGACACAGGACACTTGCTACTGGGCTTATCCCATGTTATGCGTAGGACACAGGATGCTGGCTGCTGGGCTTATCCCATGTTATGCGTAGGACATAGGACGTTGTTTGCTATGCTTGTTTTTTGTTACATGTGGAACATAAGATGCTAACTGCTACACTCGTCCTATGTTACGCGTAGAACATGAGATGTTGTCTGCTACGCTTGTCCTGTGTTATGCGTGGGACACAAGATGCTAGCTACTATGCTCATCCTGTGTTACGCACAGGACACAGGATGTTGTCTACTATGTTATGTTGTGCTACGTTGTACAACATGACAGGGTGTTACACTATGCAATGTGATAGAGTGCTACACAACACAGCATGACAAGGTGCTACACTACGCTATGCTTCATAGCATGATAGGGTGCTACGCTATGCTACACTATGCAATGTGACATGGTGCTACACTATGCTATGCTATGCAGCGTAATAAGGTGCTACATTGTGCTACACTACACAGTGTGATAGGGTGCTATGCTGCGTTATGCTATGCAGCGTGATAGGGTGCTATGTTGTGCTACATTATGCAGCATGACATGTGAATCTATAGAAAGCGCCATCATTCCAACACTTAGAAAAATTTTGCAAATCTGGTAGTTGGAGCTGACTACACTCAACACTTGGAAAAATATGGGTAAAGTGCCATCATTTTTCCACTTTGCCAAATTTCTAGTCAAGATGCCGAGACCCCAAATTTTGTGGTGTTTCATAGACCAAGATATTTAAAAGAGAAAATTAGATTCACATAGCTATAGTAAAATTGTACATCATATTAAATATGTCACAAATCATGATTTTTTTGAATATTAACTTTCATTCTTGAATGTTGACAAAAGGCATTATGAGTATTAAGCATTTGTTACAATCCTTTTATTAAATTTGAAATTAAGATAACATCATTAACATAGAGTAAGAGTCTGACACGACTACTTTTAGATGTAATTATAAATTGAGCTAGTATTTTATGCATCCACTCATCAAGTTCATCAATAAAAAATCCAAATAAATTAGAAGAAAGACAACATCTTTGTTTAACATCAATAAAAATATTAAATAATATTCTTTCTTATCCATTTATAGGTTGAATACCTATTTCTTTGTAAATTCTTTCGATAATGTATAACAATGTGCTAGGAAATTCTAAATTTTCTAAATACCTTTATAACTTTCATTGAATGAAAAAATTATAGGTGTTAGAAAACATAAAAATTAGATAAAATTTTTCTTGTTTAGAACTTCTGCTCTATCAATATGATATTTTAATATGATGAGATAACCTGTACCAAAATTGTACCTATTTGATTTTTTTAACCCATCTTTTAAGCATAAATTCTAGAATAGTTCTCATAAGATTGAAAAAGATATTGATGATTATAACTAATCTATAATTATTTATATGTTTGTTTCCTTTATTAATGAGCATAATTTCTTTATTGATGCACCATTCCTTTTCTAATCCCACTTGCATAGCAAAATTTAAATTCTTCTAGATGAGATTCTACACCAATTGTCTGTTCTACTAGGAATTTCTCTACATAAGTTATTTACATCATTGAATTTTCTTGATTCTATTTTTATCCCCTACATTTTGTCATTAAAAGAAATGAAAAATGTATTACAACTATTATGAAAATATTCTATTATATCATTGCTATAAAATAAAACTTGGTAAAAAATTTAATATCTTCAAGAGAGAAAGCATAGTTTATTCTTCGTTTGCTTTGAAATGAATGCTAAAAATATTTTGAATCTTTCTTTATCATTTCTAACAAACCATTTTTTCTTTGTTTTCCAAATTCCCTCTTCTTAGTTTGAATCAAATTTTTATATGACTTGATATTATTTGATGGCTTCCAAGTTTTTAATAAAATTCTAGTTATCTTGCATTCTTCATCAAACCATTATTAACTATTTATATTTTTCCCTATGAAAATATTTAGGGTAGCTGTAATTAGAGTTTTTGGAAGACTCATACTTAGATCCTAAATCTTCTAAATTTCATTTTGAAAATCTTCCATTTTCATAGTTATTTTGGTGTGTTAGCTTCATGGAATATCTAATATGTTGTGTATTTAATAACATAAAGTATAGAGGATGATGATAAGGTTCAATTATCTCTTCACCTACTTCAAAACAGTTGAAGTACCTGAAGAAATTATCAATAATAAAGCTATCTTATTTTCTTACAGAATTGAAGCGACATGATTTTGAATATTTATTAATGTCATTCAAAACTAATAGATTGAGTCCTTATTTTTAATCTAATAAATATTTTTTCCTTGTAATTAAATTGCTTATTAATGAGTGATAGAGAATTTCAATACTTAACCATACAAGTCATAAGTATTCACGCATGACTAGATCATAAGCTATGGATAGAAAATATAAGTATACTAGTGAGTTGATAAGAAGTTCATGATTGTTGTCTTCCCACTTAGAGTTAGTAAGGTNTTTTGCTACTCCAGTTGCATTTTGGTGTTACATTACCACTACAGTGGCTCCTTCTCCAATTTCCAACATTACTTGAAATGATGAAATTTCTTGCACACAATTATCATCCTCTCTTTCTTACAAAGATATTTGATCATTGGTAGGTTTTTTGGATACTGCAGGTCTACTTGTATTAGTCCTTACTCTATACATACTTGAAAATTCCCTACTATCCCATCTAATTATATTTTCTATCTAATGTAGGTGACTCATAAAAGGTCTATAATCTTCTTGGCCTAGTGGAGCACTATGTCTTGTTTGTTCTACAATTGGAGTTAACCCATTGGGTTCTACCTATTTTATGTCTCTGACTAGAATGTTGGTCATTGGTGTTGATCCTACTACAACCTTAGTTCATGCTAATTTCTCCACTTGATCTTTCCTGGATGACATTGGCTTGGAGATTTCTATGTATGAAGCATTTTGGGCTTTTGGAAGAACATTATTAGTATAGCCAAAAATTCTAGCTTGTCTATACAAATTTTTGATAAGACAAGGAAATGTAATAGTGGGTTTCCCTATCTTCTTCTCTTCAAACCATTTGGATTTCTAAAAATAATAGGTGAACAATGTTGGCTTGGAATTTCTCATCAAGATAGCACTTCCTCTAGTAGCATATGTGGACACTCTATTAATTTTTATGGTTGAAAAGATATGGTATGTCCCAATTCTGAAGTAGATATTCTTTGTAAAAGATAATGTGTTATATTCTTTCTATGTAGCTCCATATGCCCTTTGCAACCATAAATTCCTTATGTTTGTATTAGACCTTATGGATATTTGAGCAACATTGGTCCCAAAATTTGGTATATTTAGTGCCTTTGCAAATACTTCTACTAAATATGGCACTATCACTTTCTCAATCTTTACCTTGGCATCATCTTGATTTTTTTGCAATAATTAGTGGACTTTCCTCAAATACCATTTATCATTACCTAAGATGATTGACTAGAGTGGTGATGACTAGATTTTTTAGCAAATCTCTATAGGTGCAAGATCCATCAATGACCCAAGATTGAGTTCCACTATCATAGTGGATATGATAGACTTTTCTTGGATGGCTGTAAATACTCATTGGAGAGTGTGAGACATTTTCCTTGTTTTGGAGGTTGTTGTGCATCAACTTCTACCTGAATAGATTGTCTTGTTGTAGGTATAGATTGAATATGATTACAAGAGGATTTTTATCTATTACTCATCCTCTTCCTCATCCTATGGGCCTCTTTCCTCTTGGTTGTTATGGTTCTCTAGCTTTAGGTCTTTTTGGCATCATTTGGAATCATAAGAAAATTTAATATTATCCAAAAATTCTACAAAAACTTCCTAACAATTTGTAATCCTTCATTAGTTTTTGGTTTCAATCAAAGATATTGGATATAATTAATTTTATTTTTAAATTTAATTAAAAAGTTAAAAAATATTTTAATTTAGAAAAAATTCTTAATTAAAAAATTTATTAATTAACTAAAAATAATTTTAACTTGATGATTTGTCACTCTGTTTGATTTATTACTTAAAATGTACTCAAATGGTGAATTGGAAATGACATTAAGTTTATTAGCTTTTATTATATCAAAATATTATGATCTCTTATTATTCTTACCCTTGTTCTTCCAGGCTTTAGACAAATTTGTCACAATTCATAAAAATTACATGCAATGTTCTTCCCCATGATTGAGATGGTCACTCCATGAACAAAAGGGAATTAGGAAAGGCTCAAATTGGACATGTGGTAAGGAAGATATTTGAATGTTGTCAAATAGAAAAACAAACATGAACTCCCCTTGCATGAAATGATGGAATAAAAAATTTTCCTAATAGTCCATATGTATATATAGATTTTTGTTGGACCAATATTGTTGATGCAATATCTCAAGGCCTCATATATTGTATTTATGATATCATCATTGAAATTTTTGAACCTTTTGTAAAATTTCGTAAAAACAATTGATGGAATGGATAGTCTGAAAGGTGTAACGATGATCCAAAGAGTTCCTGATTATAAATGATGCTTAGAATATGAGAATTTTATGTCAAAAGTATATTAAAGAAGGATTTTGGGCAAGGTAGGTTAGCTAAGTTTAGAAGATGATTTGATCAAAAGTGTTGAACTTATGAGTAAGTATGACTATGTACAAAGATAATAATAATTACTAAAGTATTCAAAAGGTATAAGATGATGTGGAATTGATCATCAAGTATTAAGCATAAGAGTTATACAAGTGGATCCTTTCCAAAGCAGGTTCCTACCCTCAATGCCCTTGTATAACCACATCTACAAGTGTTTATGGGTACTCAAGGAGTTGAATGTAAATCATATCTATCTTTTAAAATACACATGTTACTATAGTCCTAATAAGAAAATAATACTATATTATACAAATTCATCAAATTATAATTATATATAATAGTGAGGTGAAATGGTAGTAGTAAGGATTACAAGAATGGGACATGAGGTGTCTTTCCATAAGAATAATGAATTCTATGTAATGCATGGTTAAAATGATCATTAGCCTATTTGTTCAATATCTCAACCAAGTCCATATCACTTACTAGAAACATTGCATTGTATCATCCCAAAATTGATAACCATAAGACTATCATAGTTGCAAGAAATATCATTACTTGATATTAAAATTTAAGGAAGAAATTTATGAACTACATAGTTTATTTTGAAGAGGACATGGTCATTGTATAGAGGAGTGCTTTCAGGCATGGGTAACATGTCTTTCCAATGAAATCCCCAGAAATTTTTATTATTATGTTATTACTATGTCAACCTTACTGGAGGACCACCTTCAAGCATGGGTAATGTCTTTTCAGTGACATGACAAGGTAGCATCTATTTCAGAGCACACTTTTATTTNTGGTAATGTCTTTTCAGTGACATGACAAGGTAGCATCTATTTCAGAGCACACTTTTATTTTTTTAAGAACTCTAGTGAATAATATAACTCAACAATGTAATAACACTACTAGTAGTAGCTTTAGAAAATTCACAAATCCCCTTGATACGATACCCTTTTCATTTTCTCTTAGTTCTTCACCTTTTCATCCAGGCATGATGACCATAAGTTTATTTTAGTTTTATTGTGAAATGAATATCATTATGTCTATGGTAAGAATCTCTTATTATTAGAAATGAGTGGATGGATGATGTGGTCTCACTATACATATAATCAATCCTTTAATGATTTGATAACATAGAGTGAAATTCTTATTATTTCAACTACATATGATTATTCCTTTACATTGTGTTAGAAAGATTGATAAAAATATGTACATGAGAAATGGTAAAAATATAAAAATAATGAGAAAAAAAATATGTAAAGAACTTACAAGATGTTAAAGAATGAAGAAATGATAAGAAATGTGAAAAGTATGAAAGAATAGAAAAGATAATAAAGAATGTAGAAAAATGCAAGAAAAATATGAAAAAATTTATTTAATGCCTAAGTACAAAAGATGACATCCCTACAACTACTATCTAAAGTAGAAATTCAAAAAATTAAATAAGAAGATACTGGTTTAGAATATGTGGTAGATTCTCTTGAGGAAGGAAAGTCATAAAATGGTTTGACTAGTTGAATGTTGATAAGGATTAATTTCTATGGATTGGTTGGGTGATAAATTTTCATGGTGCCTAATTGATTTGTAGCATTAACGATATATGGTCCTTTCCATAAAGTTTGAAACTTTCTCCTTTGGGTGACATAACTTGGGTTATAGTAAAGTACTCTATCTCTAGGCCTAATAGAAACTTGTCTAGTCCTAGCATCATGTCAACATTTGGAATACTAATAAATTTCATTGCTCATTTGAGCTACTAATCTATTTTTATCTAATAGATTAAGATTCATCAATCATTCTTTCTAGGCTAAGCCTAAGTCTAGGTGAAATACCACCAAGAAAGTTCATGTTACCAATTGTAACCTTTGTTTTCCAACTCAAGGAAAAATTTTATTGTAAATGTAAGATTTGTAGTCCATAAGCTACAATATTGTATACTTTGGCTTCTGGGGGGATGAAAAATACCTCAGAAGTTGCTATTGCCTCACTTCCCAAGATAAAAAGGATACCTAGTCTATATTTGGGCTTGGGAAGGCTGAAAATGCCTTGGGGATTGCCAAATTTTGCATTTTCATTGGTTTTGGTATGGGTATAGCCTCAACTACACTAGAACCATCTACCCCCAATGTAGATGGTGTTGGTTTTTCATTTTTGTTTCCAACCCAATGTAGTCACCAACAAAACATAGTGTAGATGCAGTGTTGGAATTGTCAAGATTTTTCATTATCCATTTTCCCAATAGTATCTAGTGTAGTAATCCCAAGTCTTTAGAAGTTGCAACATGGCCAACGTAGACATTAGCAATTCTATGAATTCCAATAGTTCAAGTAGTTTTCAGCAACTTCAGCATATTCCACCAAGGGTAGTGTAATTGGGATGGTATTAGTGTAGTTACAAATGTACGTTTACTATTTATGGTAAATGGATGGATTTTGATGTCTATGGTATATTCCAAACTTATCATAAATGTCACCTACATTGAGAATTGTAACTATTACTAGCTACATATAGACATCAATCTATCAGTAATTATGGTAGTGAATTGTAGGCCCCAAAACAACAATTCCACGACCTATATAAACTCAACATAAATGTCTTATTCTAGTTACAACTCCTTTTGAGTAGTAGCACTTGAAAGCATTTTGCAACCAAGAGACACTTTTACAACTTGCCAACATCTTTGAGTAAAATTATTATCTACACTAGGCATTTAGGACTCCCATGTGATACCATTGCACCAAAGGTGAAATACCATTTGTGGTCTTGGTTGCTAATTTTGGTGAAAACTAGTGGGGCGTTACTAGAAATAGGAGTTGGAAATAATCTGGATCATGGAGTCTAATGTGGAACATAGCCTGCTAGCTCTAATGAACTTCAAGCTCCTTCTCAGCAAACTTCTTGTACACCTAGCATGAAATCTGTACTTTTTGAACATGCTACTTTATTTTCCATTTCAATAAAGTCATAGTTCATTGTTGAGAAGATCTGAGTTCACATATTCATTTCTATCTATGTTTTCATTCTAGATCTACAATTCCATTTCTATTTATGATCTCCTTTTTTGTTTACGTTTACATTTTCATTTATGTTTCCATTGACACTTTCATAAGTCCTTGGGTGATTGGCCATACCCTCCAAGGTGCCTTGAATCTTTTTTTGTGGGGGTCCTTTAGATTCAAGGCTAAAACTATTCCAGTGCCTAGGATTTTTGTGTTTTCATTCTAACAACTGATTTTTCTAGGTCCAATAGTTTTCTAGCACTAGAAGAAGGGCCTCTATCTAAATTCTTAGCCAAAAACCTTTTTCCAATTTTATAACCTATTAACATATTCTATTGAAACCAATGTTTTCTTCCCAAATACTTTCCCAAAGACCCTAGCGTAGTTGTGGTAAGTGATTTTGGTGTTTCCACTATATTTTCACATCAATTGCTACATTCATTGGAATCAATGTAGTCTGCTTTTAAAATCCATTTCCATTCTAGAAATTCATTTCCATCTAGGAATCCATTTCCATTCTGGAAGCTCATTTCCATTTTGGAAACTATTTTCTGTCTGAAAATCCATTTCTATTTAAAATCCAATTTTTTTCAACAAGGAAAACCACTTTTCTAATCTCACCACTTAGTGTAGTTGGTATGGAATTTCCCTGTCTATTACACAGTACACAACGATCTAGTGCATAGTATTTAATAGTAGCAATTTTTCCATTGCATTTTCATTTATAGCCAACTATGTTAGTGGATAATCCCACTAACTACATTTTTTAATAAAAGTAGTAAAAAATGCTATAACCACCTCTTTGACAACATTGTTCAACCAGTCCATCATTTTTCCATTTAACTTCACCAACAACGGATCTGGTTAGTAAGCCATAAGAGTCTATGATCCTAAAGATCCCACAGTAGCTGAATGTAGGTAATCATTAAGCCTTAGGGGGAAAATACTAGATTTTTCAATGATAAACGAAGATCACTATAACTTTGTTTGTGTTGAAATTCAAGTTTGCTTGTTGATTCCAAGAATGGAAGTAGAAGTCAAACAGAAATATGAACATATCCATCATGATGGGATAGAATACATACCTTCCCCATATGATAAAATACCCCTGATGGAAACCTATGCTAGAATCCTATCTCAACTAATTGAGATTGATGAAGAGGATGGGAAGGCCATCTTGAATGAGCAATGAGAAGAAGATGAGTTTGGAGCTAAGTTTGAACATGAGAATCTCAAGGAGGGCCTTTTCCAATAATCGACCCTCAAAGCCACACTACATACCTCAACCCCTATCACCTCTTCCATGGGATAGATCTCTTACATCTCAATCCCTTTGTATCCAACCATGTTTGGGTCAATGCTAGTTATCATAATGTAACAAACACAATCAATACCTCATTCAACCACCTTTCACTTTTCCATCCCTTTTTCCACTTGATGGGGCTCACTGTGGGATCTTCAGTGATCCAAGGGTCCCATACCCCCTTCATACCCTTTTTTCCCTAGATATTAGTGGAAACCATTTTTTTCTTTGTTAAGCCTACCCATGACTATGATGAACCAAACTCTCTGCTTAATACCACAATTGATTATAAGGCCACAAATCTTCCAACTTACACTTCAACCTTTGATGCATACCCCACAACGCATAGGAGAACACCAAGGTTAGGATTAGGCTTTCCAAATGATCTAGGATGTAACTAAAGAGTTAAAAAGGCTCATGGTTTCTACATCCCAAATTGGAAAGATTATGGACTTCTATTAAGATGATCCCATTAGTCCTATGGTCCCACCAATAACCCTTTTCCCTAGTGTCCCCATACCACAATTCACCAAGTACAATGGTGATGTTAATTCCAACTTCCATCTTATAATCTTCCACTCTAAGTGCTTATTACTATAAGCTTGGCTGCAAATAATAATTAGAATTTTCCCTATGTCCCTTACGTGAAAATCTCTTGATTGGTACCATACCTTGATAAGAAGATCCATATCCTCCTTAGAAGAATTGATTTTTCAATTCATTAACCATTTTAAGTACAACTTGAAACCTAATACAATCCTTGACCAACTAATGAAGGTCAAGGAAGGAGCCTTTGAACTAGTGCAAAAGTTCATCCAATGATGGAATGCTTTGCTAAACGAAATTCTAGAGCCAATAATAGAAATCCACCTTTTAGCTATTTTCAAAGGCATGGTTAACAACTTCTTAAGTTGAAATTGTACTACCTTGAAATCAAAAACATAGAGGATGCAATAGAATCCATCCATGACCCTACCAACATGGCGTACAAGAACCAACATACATGAAAGGACATGAAGAGGGAAAGGCAAAATAACATAGCAATAGCCACTATGGCAAAGGAAAATAAATCAATCATCCAAGGGCTAAGAATAAACAAACCCAAGGCCCCTACTAATAACAGTAACATACATTTAACATTTGANCAAGGCCCCTACTAATAACAGTAACATACATTTAACATTTGAGGCCTCTACATCAACTACTTCAAGGCCTAACTTTGAATGAAAAGACTAGTTAAAGTACACAAGGCTACTCTTAAAGGCATCAAAACTATTAGACCAACTATTAAAGAGTGGGAGGATACAATATAAGAAAATAACCAAAAATTCCCAAAATAGGCATGAGAGGCTAGGTGAGATAGCCAAAGACCCTACTCAAGCAACCAAAGATGACCCTCTAGTGCTAAGTATTTTAAGCTTGATCATTTTTGTTACTATCATCAATTGCTAGGTCATGGCACTAACTTTTGCCATGTGCTAAAAGATAACTTGCAAAAGATGATAGATAAGGGTGAATTAGTGCTTTATGCATCCAACCTAGTTAGGCCTCAAAACCAATCAATGCATGTATATAAATATCCATTAAACACTAACAATAACCTATATACCATAGTGACATTCAATGCTAACCATGACCCAAGGCCTACAAGGGTACCTCCTCACAATGAAAGGGGTCCTTCAACTTCCACTGGTTCAAGGACTGCCTTTGTTGTAAGGATCCCATCACCAACACTCACTAGAGATCCTTTTTTTATCAGAGTGCCTCACCCTCCCATTATAATTGAATCCACCCATGCAACAAAATAATGGCCCCTCATGGTGGTTATTACAATGAATTCTTTCTCCCAACCAACCAATAATAACAAAATGTCACCTACACAGAAGCCTAAAAATAAGAACAATAAGAAAGCCAAGACATCAATGGAAATGGACTTGTTAAAGCCCACTTCTATCTCATCTATACCCATGACATTTACAATCAAGGCTGCTTCAACTAGTAAACCATGGGAGGACATTAAACTCCAAGGGAAAGGAAAAGAGAAGAAGCTACAACAACTCAAACATAAAGTCCACATTTTGGGTGCATGAAGGAAGTTAGAAATAGTAAGAAAAAAAACCTATGGCTAATAACAAAGAATTCCTAAATGCGATGAAACTAGTTAGATAGTTGCTGAAACAAAAGAATACAATCCTTAGCCTATACGACCTAGTCATGACTTTTGCTGCACACCGAGAAGCATTAGCTAAGATGTTGATCTCCATCCCTATTAGCAAGAACATCCCCACTAATGAGAAATCCATCCATGTAGTGATGGTACTATCTTCACCTAAGAAAAAGAAGTTAACATCACTACTATTTTGTGACAACAAAATCAAAACTAGTTCCCAAAATAGAGAGGTGATCATGGATACCCTCTTTATAATGATGTAGGTTAAATAATACAAAGTGCATAGAGTGCACATAAACAATGGATCCACAATGAATGTCATCCCCTATACCATAGTTAAGCATTTAGGCCTAATGGAACATATACAAAACACATTAACTTGAGCTCTCAAGTCCTTCAATGGATCATGAGTTGAGCTCAAGGGGTCTATCTTCTTATACTTTGTGATAGGAGAGCAATTCCTCACAATTACAAATTTTTTGGTGATGGATGAACCATCAAAATTCAACCTTATCCTAAGAAGGCCTTGGCTAGCTCAATTATGAGCTATTTCTTCATCCATCCATCAAGAAATTCACCTACCTTACTTAGGATATGAGAACACCATTCATGGTGATAGTGCGATTTCCCTAGCAATTAATAACATAGACATAGAGTAAGGGTTAGAAGTGGAGTTTTAGGAAGAAACTCCCAGCCACAAAGTTAAGAAACTCAATAGAGTGGAGAAGGCAAAAAACAAAAATGATGGATTAAGGGATAGGCTATGAGGAGAGCTCATGTTTAACATCATCAACAAAGGATATAGGAATATAAACTTATGCAAAACAAACCATACAGATTTCCTAATATCTCAAAAATTATGAAACATTTGTACAAGTGATGTATGCCTCTGATCCTCCTCCTACCTTATGCACTTATATTCATGTAACCATATGTACTTATAGCATTTTAGCCTACATTACATTTTAGCTATATCTACCATTTCATTTACTTTATGTTAAACTTAAATTTGCATCTAGCCTAAGAGTTCACTTTTTTTTGTCTTTTTAGTTATTAAATCCTTTTCTTTTTCTTATAGCATGATAAATGCAAAAACCTCATAAAAACTTTAAAACTAGAAAATCCATAAAAAATTTTAAAATAAAAAATATACAAAAAAATATGTGCAAGATGTAGGGTCAACCATGGCGTAAAACTAGAAAATTGCATGGCCCGCTAAGGGCTAAAACTAGCAAATATCCCATGGCTTTTTATGGCCTAAAATTGGTTAAAAAAAACACTCTTAAGTTATTTCTATTTCAGTCTATAGCCTTATTACCTAGCCATTTCAACATTTGTTATTACATTATAACCATATGAGTTAGCCAACATGGCCTTAAATCATAATTATAACATAAAATCATAAGACCATAATAAAAGCATAATTCTAGAACAATATAATCAAAACTGAAACATAAACTTAAAATTAAAGCATCTACAACATAAATGCCATAGCCACGTAGTGTGGTAAAATGGTTAAACATAAAACCATTCACAATAGAAACATTCGCTAACACTATCCATAATATCAACATCAACATCAAATGTTAGTAACAAGAATGACTAAAAATAGATAACTAATGGTACTAGGGGGCTTCTAGAGGAGGAGGTGGAGGATCATTTCCACCCTCACTGCTAGGGCCATCACTATTGTCTAGTGTCTGTAACATGATAACACAAGACCAATTAGTAATCAACACACAACAAAATGAAGTTAAAACATAAATATGTAACCAAAAATATATAAACTACGTATCTAGCAACATAGTAAACCAATCTAAACTAAAATAAAACATAACAACTCTAAAATAAACAAACCTGAAAGGGCTCTAGAGTAGCATATTTCATGGGAAAAGTCTAAAGACTAACCTCTAGATGATGGAGGAGCTAGTCTTTAGTCATGTTATCTTAGTCTATGTTCCCAAGATTAACACCCATAAGGATGTTGTTCTCATTGATGTCGCTTGATGTAGGTGGCTCATGTGAGAAGGTGGTAGTGGTTACCTCCCCTAAAGTAGTTGTCATCTAATAGGCAAGGGAGTTAGCCAGAACCACATTTTCTGTAAACAACTTGTAGACTTCCTCTACATTGATCCACTTCATAAATAATTCCAACCAACATTTTTCAGTGGACTCATGCTGTATCCATTTGAGGTAGGCATCTTGCTCAACCGTGTACTATTTTTGTGATCTGTTTACGCTCAACTCCACTCAAGGATCCAAACATAATACTCCTTCCATTCACCTACATTGTAATTCAACAAGGCCAACTTCTATTCAACCACCTCTCTAGTAAAGGAAACCTTGCAATGAATAGCATTCTAGGAGTGGACCCAAGTTATTTTCTTGGTGTGCAATCCCTATTGGTCACATAGGCCTCCACAAACTCCTTGCAATCCCAAAGAATCATCACCTCCTTCATCAGCTTCTTGTTGTCCCTCTTTAATGTTAGAACTTATTCTCATAGGAACTCATTAGAGTGTCTACATTTCCATAAAGATTTTACACATGAGTGCACATCTAGTGGCACTCTCATAAAACTTACATGGAACATTTTTTACATAAGAAGGTAGGGTAGGCAATGCATCAATCTCTATATCCCAGTTAGGATCCAATTTTAGCTTAGGCATTGTAATTAACATAACAAACAAGAAATTAGACACATAGAACTACAAAAAACTGAAAAAAAAATAACAAATGCTACATAACCATAGAAATCATAACCCATGGTCTCATGAAAAATGTGGAGGTGGAAGCATTAGCCCAATGCTCTAGAGCTATAACAAACATAATAAGTAATCAACAACTATGACCAAGGCTAAACGTGAAACAACACATAAAGCCAAAAATCATAAGTACCTAAAAGACCCTTTGGTGTGATGGTAGGAGTTTTACCTGGGTGTGAATCCTCAAACAAGGGATTAAAGTTATCCAATGAAGGATGAGATAGACCCTCATCATGATGTTGCAAAGCTTCCTCTTCTTAACGCCTTGTTTTACTTTAGCTACTACCTTTACTGCTATGGCAACTTGTTCTTGTTGCTTTTCTGCAAGAATAACAATTGTAAAACATAGAACAATTTAACACATTTTACGTAATATCAAAGCCATAACTCAAACATATTATTCAAAATCATAACTTCAAGACAAAAAAATAATAAAATAAATAGAACATACCTTTAACTCCATCAAGTACTTGGTTAAGCTTGATAATCAATCTTTTCTTCAAGGGCTCCTCTAATAGTGATGTTATCTCATAAACCAAAGGCCTCTTTAATTTTTCTTTAGCTAAACCCTCAACTTCAATAGGTAACTTCTTGCACTTTTCCATGTTTTCTTGCTCAACATGGGGTTCTCTCCCAAAGCTTTTAGGAGATGCATAACAAGCACCACCAAATCTCTTGGTGGTGATAGACAGTGATTTGCCCACATCCTCTGGTGGGTCCTGGGACTACATAATTGGAAAGAGGTGCCTTACCCAAGGCCTAGTAAGCTAGGATGGGTCTTGAGTAGCCCATCACACATCCTTCCTTACTACAAGGAATTCCACAAATCTCTGTAAGTAATCTACAAAAAAGGATGAAATCCACATGGCAATTCATTATGAGATTTTTTCAAAGCTTTAAGATGTCTCCATGCAGCCTAATTAAATTGGGCATCCTCAATAAGGACCTTTTTCATGGTTCATTCTTATTCAATGTCCATTATCTTCCCCTGTGAGAGTAACTTAGGAAAAGCATAGGATTGAAATAAGGGATACATCTCTCTAGCCTCTAAAACCTACAACTAGCTTAGAGAGAACCCCTTAGTATCATGACATGTGTTTAACCACTTCTTCACTTGGTCTTAGTGGTCCACCTCATTCATTTCCTTGTTGACAATCATTGTGCCCTAATTAAGGACACCAAAGAAATCACAAAATGTGTATTCAGTAACATCTAAAGTTATAGTTGAAACACCACAAAAATCTACATGTTATAGCCCATTTTCATGATGTAGCTTTCACCCCATGAAACTCGAGGCAAAACATCATTGTAAACATGAATATTGTAATCCATAGAGATCAATTTCACATACTTTATACTTTTTGAGCTAAAAAAATACCTCATGAATGGTCAAAGCCTCATTGCCCAAGTGAAAAAATCACCTAGTGTCTATATTTAAGCTTGGTGTGGTTAAAAATGCCTTTTGTAATGTCAAAAATGGTAATTTAATGAGTTTTATTGGTGGTATACATTTTTCTATACTAGAAAAATTTGTAAGGGGGTAGATCTCATCTACCCNAACCCTCCAAATTTGGGCACCCATCTCACTTGAACGAGGTAGACATTTGTAGCAATTTGGCAACCAATTTGCAGTCATTGTGCAGTCATATTATAGTCAAATGATAGACATTTTGCAACCCCATTCATGAACTAATACCTATAAAAATTAGCCTCCAACACCATTTAGAGGTTCCATAATCTTTAAAAAATTTAGCAATTTTTTGACACAGTTCACCAACTCTTGGCATACATACACTTTTGCATACAAATTGTTCACAATTCCACACTTGGGCATTCTCAAGAACTTGAGAGATTTTACACATTTCCACACTTGTATTCTATTGAACCTAGCATGGAAATAATGTGACTTTGTAATGTTGTAATCCCCTTTTGGGATTTTTGAATTTTCATGCTCCACACTGCACTCCTAGGATTCCCAACTCCTAGCATAGAGCATTTGGAAAACTTATATTTTTTACGCTTCTCAACCCCCACCATAGCTAACATTACAGATTTGAGATTGCAACATCAGAGATTTGATAACATTGGAAGTGGCAGGAAATCTAGATCGCGGAGTTGACTACATCAACTTCAATGGACCTTGAACCCCTGTCCAAGTGAACCCTCCTACTACCCATTCAGGCAACATTTGTGTGCATTTCTCTAACTTATTCTTTATATTTTCTCAATAATTTTTTATGTTTTGGATATTGTGTGCAAGATTTATTTATTTATTTATTGTGCATTATTCAAATTTGTTACTATTTTTTACATTTCATTTCCTTATGATGTTTTGCACATCCCCCAAGTCCCTAGTTGATCTATCAAATTGGCTAGGGTACCTTAGATCCTACATTTTTGTGGAGGCCCTAGGGATCTAAATTTGAGGACCGCTATGCATCAAATCTATCAGTCTTCATTCTAGTGATTGACTTTTCTAGTTACAATAGTTTTCTTGGTGTTAGAAGAAGGGCCTCCACCCAATTTCTATACCAAAATCTATTAGCCATATTGCCAACATTGTCTCTTAGTAGTAAATTTGCATTTTTGCAGCCAAGACCTTGTAAATCCAACGTTGTCCTTACCCCCCTACAATAGAAACCTCAACATGGAAGTTGTAAATAGTTTGGATGCTAAAATTTCACATCTGCTATGAATCTTCAAAACAAAACCAATGTAGAAGCCTTAACAATGATTTAATTTTTGCTACCATATTTTTTGCTACAAAACCAACATTGGTTACCACACCAACCAAACCTACCTTCCCCCTTTTTATGGTAAAAGTTGACAACTTACCAAAATAGTTTTTGGAAACTACCAGGTTTCCATTCTGGCCTTCAAAATTTTCACAATCTCTCTAATATTGAAATAGGAGTGAGATTCCCATTATCTCATCCCCATTCTTTTTTTCCCCACTGCCATACCCAAGGTGGAAGTAATTAGAAGGCCAGTGTGGGAGAGGCTTAACACCAATCTCACTAAAGCCAACATTGTATGTTTAAAGCTTTTTTTCCATATTTTTGTAGCCAAAACTCCCTCCCCTTTGCCCCCCTGACCAAAGCTGCAGTGTGGAAGTTACAGTTGTTGGTTGGTGGTTTTTCATAGCATCTGCTATGAATTTTTTAGCTCCAAAGCCAATGTTGAAACCTTTTCCCTTTTCTTTTTGCTTCCAATTTCAATATTTTTTATCTTCTAAATTTGATGGTGTAGCCCTTCCAAAAATTACCAAACTTCCAGAAGTTAGCTTCTCCTTCATTTTTCCAAGTTGCAAAAGCTTTCCAAGACTAGTTTTTTGTGGAAAAAAGCCAAAACTTTCCAATTTGGTTGTTAGACTTTCCCCCATCAATGTTGGAATAGAAGGGGTGAGATTTACATTATCTCATCCCCCTTATTTCTCTTCCCCCTACCATACCTAGTGTAGAGGTAGTTGGGAGGGCAACTTAGGTGAGGCTTGATACCAACGTTTTTAGTTTTCTATTTTTGGTAAAGGGGTTAAACCCCCTTAGCCCCACACTAGTGCCTATCTCTCTTTCTCTCTCTCCCCTCCCCCCCTAAACCCCACCCCTCCCTCACTTACTTTATTGTTGGCTATTTCTATTTTCATTAAAATTTTTAGAATTCCATTAGTTGGAATTTACTTCTATTTCATCATTTATAGCCTATTTTAAGCCATTCTCAACACTATAGCCATGTCTTTCCACTAGTCCTCAAAATTTCCCCTCATCCTCCAACAAAACCCTACCATCATCAAATGTAGGCTATCGTTAAGGGTGAGAGGAGAGAATCACTCCAATAAAGACTGTTATTACTACATTTGCACCAAAATGTAGCCTAGCCTCATGATTCCATGTGTGAGTGTAGAGGCAAAAAGGAAATTTGAGCTCTTACATTGGGATTGGAAAGAGTATGTCCCTTCCCCATATGACCAAATACCTCTAATCAATGTCTATGCTAGTATCTTGACTTAGTTAATTGTGATGGAAGAGGAAGATGACAAGCATAGCTTAGAAGAAAAATAAGAGGATGAGGATGAATTTAGAGTAAAATTTAACCCCAAAAACATCCTAGGAGGATTGTTCCAATAAACATCCCCAAAGGTCACATCACCTTCCTCTAATGCTTTTGTTTTCTGTAAGGGCATGGTGCCACCATCTTCCACTCCTTCCTATCCTACCATGGTTGGTTCCACACTAGTCATAGCTACACATAAAACTCAATCAACATCATAGCCAACAACCCATAACACATCTATGCCATTTTCCATACAAGCACAATCTATGCAATCATCAACTATGGTTTTTACCACTACAAACCCATTAACTACCAATGTGGGAGCTATCATGGAACCCCAAGATCCTCAAGGTTCACACATCATATTTATCCCATTTGTGCCTTAGGTATTGGAAACAACATCCTTTTCTTTGTTTGGCCCATAATTCACAACCATAACACAACCACTTTCTTCTATCTTACAACCCATAGCAAGGCCACAGGCCTTACAACAAATGTGATAATCCTATGTACAAACCCCACAACTAATATGGCCATCACATGGCCTAGATCAAGCCTTCTAGATGATACAAGACTTGATGGAGGAATTGAAAAGGCTTAAGACCTCTCCCTTATAGACTATCAAGATTATGGACTTCTGCCGAGATGATCCCATAAGTCCTATAGTCCCACCCTTGACACTTCCTCCTAGTGCTCCTATTCCCCAATTTAGCAAATACAACAAATTTGGTGATCCCAATGCTTACCTTATTACCTTTTGATCAAAATTCTTACTCTTATAGTGATGGCCTCATATCATCATGAGGATTTTCCATATGTCCTTGATTGAGAAGGCACTTGATTGGTACCATGCATTACCTAGAGGATCCATATCCTCTTTGGAGGACTTAATAGCCCAATTTGTTAACTATTTCAAGTATAACTTGAAGCTTGACACCACACTAGATCATTCATGAAGATCAAGTAGGGACCCTTTGAGCCCATGCAAAAATTCATTTAATGGTGGAATGGACTGCTAAATGAAATACTAGAGCCTATAGCCAAAGCCCACTTGTTAGCCATATTTAAGGGAGTAGTTAATGAATTCATCAAGTCCAAGCTCTACCACCTTGACCCACTATCCCTCAGCTAGGAATTTTCTCAAACTAAATATATAGAAGATGTTGTAGAGGCCAATCACAATCCAACCTACATAGCATACAAAAATTAACATACATGGAGAAAAACAAACAAAACAATACAACCATAGTAACTTTAACCAAAGAAACAATGATCATAAGCTAGGGGCCAAAGGCCAACCAACCCAAGGCCCCCACTAATAACCATAATAACCAACACTTAACCTCTAAGTTTGCTCCATCAACAATAACAAGACCTAACTTTGAAAAAAAGGAAAAATCCAAATATACTATCTTAGCTATGAAACCATCCATGTTACTAGACCAACTATTAAGGAGTGGACACATGCAACATAAAACAAATGACTAAAGCCACTCAAAAGAAACATGAGAGGTTATGCAAAATATCCAAAGGCCCCACTTGGGCAATAAAGGATCATCCCCAACTATCTAACTACTTCAAATTAGATCATTTCTACCATTATCACCAACTATCAAATCATGACATATACTTCTACCTCACACTAAAGGATGACCTACATAGGATGATAGATAGGGAGGAGTAAGTCTTGGATGCTTCCAACCTAATTTAGCCACAAAACCAATCAATGAAAGTCTACAAATACCCATTGAATGCTAATGATAACTTTTATGTTATTTCAACATTCAACATTGATGATGATTAGAGACCTACAAGAGAGCCATTGATGATTCAAGTACCCCTCTATGATGAAAGGACTTCTTCAGCTTCCCACAACTCAAGATCCTCCTTAGTTATAAAAGTACCATCACAAGTGCCTCTAAGAAAACCTTTTTTCATCAAGGTACCTCAACCTAACATAACACAACTAGCCATAGCCCAAAAAACTATGCAACGATCACCTATGGTGGCCAATGCTATTTCCTCTTCTCACAACCAAGGATGACAAGGATGACAAGCATATAGAGGCACGAAAGGAAGTGGCTCACCAAAGCCCACTCCAATTTTGGCTATACCCATAACTATTTCTGCCCAACCCACTCCAACCAAAAAGCACAAGAGGACAACAAATCCCATAACTAGAATAATGAGGAGAAGCCTTAACAACCACAACCTAAATTCAAAGTTTGCATTTTTGGGTGCATGGAGGAAGTGAAGCACAATTGGGGTGACAAGCCCATGAACAATGATAAAAACTTCTTGAGTATAATGGAACAAGTCAAGAAATCCTACAAGTAAAAGAATAAAAATTTAAGATTGTATGAACCCATTATGATTTCTACCACACATCATGAGGCATTAGTCCAAATTTTCACTTCCATCACCATTAGTAAGGACATCCTCACTAACTAGGAAGCCATCCATGCGGTGATGATTCCTTCCTCACCAAGGAAGGAGAAGTCAACGCCATTAACATTTTGTGCTAGCAAAATCAAGGTTAATCCAAAAAATGGTAAAGTAACTACAACCCCTCTATTTATAACCATACACATAGGATAATTTAAAGTACATTGGATGCATTTTGATGACAAGGCCATAACTAACATCATCCCACACACCATTGTTGAATAATTAGGCTTAATTGAGTAGATACAACCTACAACAACCATAGCTCTTAAGTCCTTTAATGGATCAAGAATTTATGTCAAGGGGTATATCTCCTTGGATTTTATAGTAGGTAAGTAATTCCCCATAACTACAAATTTCTTGGTGGTGGAAGAGACACCAAGATTTAGCCTTATCCTAGGAAGGCCTTGGTTGGCTCAATTATGAATCATGTCCTATCCCATCCATCATAAAATTCACCGTCTTTACGAGGGATGTGAAATTATCATTCATGGTGATAATGCAATGCCCCTAGCTATCAACAATGTGAACATAGATCAAGGATCTAAAGTGGAGCTTTAGGAAGAAGCTCCTAGCCATGAAGTCCAATAATCCAAAAGAGAGAAATGACTCAACAATGATAATGATAAGCAATGGGATGCATTATGGGATGAACTTCCTTTTAGCATCATCAGGGAAGGTGATTGAGAATACAAGCTTGTGTAGAACAAACCTTACACATTCTCTAATCTCACAAAGATTAGGAAGAATATACACAAGTGAAGTAACCTTTCCATCCCATACCCTTATAACCAAATAGCCATATAGCCTAACTTTTCTTTTGCAATTTGTTATATCTTTTTATGCATTTTTGTTTTACTCTTTTTACACATAGCTTATGCATATAGCCTAATTTTCTAATTTCATTTGCATTTTTACTTATTTATTATAGCTTTATTTACTTTTACTCATGTTATAAACATCAAAAATCCTTATAAATATGTGTCTTTTTCATTACTGGTCCACTAAGACCTTAAACTAGCATCATGGCCTACATGGTCTTAAATTGGCAATGTCACCATAATCACACAATATAACCTATGCCCATGATGGCCTAACACTAGCAAATATCTTGGTTATTATTATACTTCTTTTTGTTTAGCCTATTATTGCATTGACTAGTCATTTAATGTTATAACTAAAACATCAACATAGTCATTCTTGACATTCACAACATTTACAATGTTTACTACAACTATAGATATATAGCCAAAAATAAAACCAATATTTAAATTTAAAGTTAGAATGTCCAAAACATACATAGCCATGGCTACACTGTGTGGTAAAAGTGTCAAAAATAATCTATAACATAATCTTGGCTAATCATAGCCATCAACATGAAAATAAAATACAAATAGCCAACAAGCTAAGCTGATGGATGTTGCTAAGTGGCATCTAGAAGAGGAAGTGGTGGGTCATTCTTAACCTCACTACCAGGGCTGCCAATGTCTCCTAAGGCCTAAAATGTAACAAAAAATAGCCAATTATTAACCCATAGCCAAAACCATAGCCTAAAACAAAAAAAAAAACATAAAATACATCTAACCTCTAGAGATTCCAACTACATTAAATTTTGGGATAGAAGTGAAAGGCCTTCTTCCATATGATGGAGGATCTAGTCCTCTCTCATGTTGACCTAATTAACATTCCCAATATCAACACTAGAAAGGATGTTGATCCTATCTATAGTAGTCCAAGTAGAAGGCTGCCAGGCCATAGTAGCTATGGAGGTCTCACATGAAGTAGTGATAATCCAAATACTATGGGATTAATCCACTATGAGAGTACTTTCAAAAAGTTGATAAGCACTCTCTACCTAGATCCCTTGGATGAATAGCTTTCTCTTACACCATTCAACCTAATCCTCCTTGAGCCAGTTAAGGTAGGCCCCATGATATGCCTTGTACTGTCACTTGTGGGCCTTTTATTTTTTACCCCACTCTAGGACCCACGTGTAGTGATTCTTCTAGTCCTCAACCTTCTAGGAGATGAGGTCCATCTACACATATTATTCAACCATCTTCCATAGGACTACTACTTTATCTTGAATAACATGCTAGTAGTAGGCCCACATGATCTTCCTAGACCACAACTTCCCTGAGTTAGTAACTTGGGCCTCCACAAAGGCCTTGTGGTCTTAGAGATCTCTAATAGTTTCCTATTGTCATTGAGTCATTTCCCTTAAGGCCACAACTTCCTCCCATAGGAATTCGTTGGACCTCTCTAGCTCCCATGAAGATTTTTTGCACTACATTGCTAGATCAATAGCAATCTCATATAACTTCAAGGATACACTAGATACATCAGAGGAAAGCTTAGGCAAGAATTCAATGTCCATGTCTCTATTAGGGTCCCACTCCATAGAAGGCACTACATAAGCATGAAATATAATCATAAACATAATGCACAATCTAAGATGACCATAACATAAGCACAACCTATGACATAGCCAAACAACTAAGGCACATAAAACGATGTCCTTACATATCTCAAGTGCAACCTATTGTAATTGATTGATGATGTCCCTAGCCATCCCACACATGAACTCCACCTTTTCTGGATTCTTCATCCATGGTTTTGCACAAAACTTAGGGACATGTGCTTGGACTAGTGGCTTAGAAACTACCATAAGCATAATAATCATCAAATGGTTAGGATGAAAATAAAAATTAAACTATAAGATATAATGAAAATATTAAGGCATGAGCATACTTGGCTCCTCCTCATCTTCCTCCTTTAGGATGATGATGGGGGATGTACCTAGCACCACCTCACCAAATAAGACATCTAGATCATTCTTCAACCACAGGTTGCTTTAGAAGTGCCTCTTCTACACACTTTTGTTCTACCTCCATGATAGCTTGGGCTCTCATAGCTTGATGTTTGCCTACAACCATATCACATAGAAAACTAGTTAACAGATGAAACCATAAAGTAGCCATAAAATTTAAAACATGAAATAACCAAATTTAAATAAAGCATACATGTAATTGCCTACTATGATTTCCTATGCTTAAACTTAAGCTTCTTTGAGGTATGTTGATATGATACTAGTGGTGCTTCTATCATAGGTCTTTTAAGTTTCTCTCTAGTAGCCCCTTTGGCCTCCCTACATAGTCATTTGGCCTCCTAGATGATTGCTAGGATCATGAGAGGCTCCTCATCATCTCTGTTATCAAGGGACTCAAACTACATGACATTAACATCCTTAGTGGTAATGGATAACATATCATCCATCCCTTATAGTGGGTTTTGAGCTTGCACCATTGGATAAATGTTCTTTATCCAAGGCCTAGAAAGTTAGCGTAGGTCTTGGGGAACCCATTGCCCATTCCTATACATGACCATAAACTTCACAAACCTCTTCAAATAACCCACAAAAAATCCAAAGTGCATGTGGATTATTGTAGAGATGTCTACAACATAGAGTCTAAGGATCTCCTCCCAAAGCCCAACAGCCAAGGTAGCTACCTAGTTGAACTTGGTGTCATCCATTAGGACCTTCTTGAAGGTCCACCCCTACACAATTCCAATCTCCTTCTTTTATGATAATAGTTTAGGAAATGCATGAGACCTAAACAAAGGATATGACTACTTTTCATCACAGTTCATGGAGTCATTCATGGAAATTTCAAAGTGGCCCATGTTGGCACCAAGCTACTCTAAAACTTCATCATAATGGCCTGATTCTTTACTATTCTTGTTGGAATATTTTCCCCATTAGCAAGGACACCATACAAGTCACAAAAGAGGCCTACATCAATATCCATGTTAACCTTCACACCCTAGATGATGGTGCTAAAATGATCAATCTTTTCATCAAAAGAGTTGATGACATGCAACATCTTCATAGCAGTGATGGAAGGGATAGATACCATAAATACATCAAGAAAACTTGCACATTGGATGTTTGCTTGAACATACCTAGGCATATATTACCTCAACCACTCCTATGCTGGTATCACCTTACTAAACTTTAGGATGAGGGTATCCTCATGACGTGCCCCTAAAAATGGTATGCAGACATCAACAGAGGTGGAAGGTCCTACAAAGTAGCAACCAAAATTTAGCATCAACATAAGCAAAATTTAACATCTAGCCAAAGTAATAGAACACATAGAGTTATAACCACAAAACACTAGAAGCTATAGCCTTTATGTTTACTTTTCCTTTTCTTCTTTGGTTTGGTTTGAGTAGAGATCCCAGCTACAAGGGTATGATCCATGCTATCAGAGTCTACCCACCAGTTGTGCATCATCCCATCATCCTTACACTTCTTCTATAGAAGGCTAAACCTTGAAGCGTATGCATCAGAGTACCCTTATAACTATTGATACAAAACAGTTCTTATCTAAAGACTCTTGGTGAATTCATTTAAAGTAGTTTGAGCCACTACCAAGATTTGATCATTGATGATCAATCCTTGATCATTGACATTGTACTTGCAAGAAGTTTGTAAAACCAATGAAGTTAGCAAAGGTAGTTAAGCCAAAAGCATAAAAAAATTACAATAACCATGTTTACCCCTATAAACAATGCACAGTGCTAGGTAGGTTATGGAATAATGTATGAGCTCTATGCACCACCATTAGAGTATTTTTAGCATTATACTAACTATACTCTAACATTATCTAGATATCTATGAGGTAACATGGACTGATAGCATCTGATGCTCCTCCTGGTGGTGGCTTGTTTGTAATGAACCTAGCCATATCTATGGACAAGTGTAACCATAACATCACATTGAAGTTTTNTATTTTCTTAAAAAATAGATTTAAAACATATGTTATACATGTTAATAAGAAAACTCTACACATATCAATCACTTCCATCCCCAACGGGGTAATGTGCTACAACTATTTTTTCGCCTTATCTACACAACCATAACCAAAAATTTATCAAAAGTTCATACAAGCTTCAATTTTAGTGATTCCACTATAGAAAGAATCTTTACATCACAATATTTGTAGCCATAACCATTGAAAATATAAATACATAGCTATTTTCACATATAATATAGATGAACTTAGTAAAAATCGTAGTTGTCACCATTAAATCATTTTTGCTTAAGGTTGGTAAAAACTTTGTTTGAGCTGCAAACAGAATGATTTTGCATCATTTTAAAGCTTAAATCAAGCCCTATGTACCATATTAAACAAAATTTAAAAACCTTGTCATTTATTTAGAAGAAATTTACCAATGTGGACAAAATTTTGAAAACAGCACAAACCCCCTTTTGACATAGGCTTAATGAAAAATTTGTAAAAAGAAAAAATTTAGGTCCAATCGGAGTGATTCTACCTCTGTTGGAAATATAAAGACAAGACCTACCCAACTATAACCAAAAAATATCCAAAAACACTATCGTTTACTTAGAAAAAATTCATGCAGTTACATGAAAATCTAAAAATGGCATAGAAACCTAATTGCATGACCTTAGGAAAATAGCCATAACTCAATCATTTCAAAGACAAATTGAATAAGATAAAAGGCATTGGAAATATTAAACATAGGGCTACAAACCAATAATATTGGATTTGAAAAACATGTAGCCATTTTCTTAGCAAAAAAATACACAACATTGCTTTCTTTTATTGTGTAAAAAGCTTAAAAACTAAAACCCAACTTAACATAGCCAAAACAGATGAAATGATTGCTACCCATTAGAAAACACACAAAAATAATGGAATAGGATTTTTTTGAAATTTAATTTTGATAAATACTTTGCCCTAGATCTTCAAAAATGATCATACCCCAAAAATTTTGAGAAAAAGAAGGAAAATAGTAGGCTTTATTTTAAAATATTGAGTCTATTAAGACAAAAACAAAGAAATGACCATGGATTCATGTGGAAATAGCCAAAATAAGAGGTGGGATTTCATCATAATTTTGATTTAGTACCTCTATCAACATAGATTTGAAAAGATGGCCCCACAATTGGTAAGAAAAATACAAGAAAAACAATAAAACTATATTAAAAAACAAGAAAAAATAGGTAGAACTACCTACATTGGAGTAGTGACAGAAGAGGCTAGGATGGAGATAGGCCTAGGTAATTTTGATAGCTCCCTAGCATGGTCATCTACCTTTTAGATCATCAAATTCTGGCTTTTTCCTCCACATTGTTTTGGTGCCATGGTAGGCCCAATGTTAGGAGAGTTTGAAGATGAGAAGGATGGAGGTCCAACGCTATGTGGAAGAAAGATGGAAGGCTTCCACACTGAGAATGGATTACTTCTACTATAAAAATCTCTCTTAGAGCTCTCCTCCAATGCGTAGTATCCAAGAATGTGAATTATGATAAAAAACATACATAATTTAGCATTAAAAACTACATCTCCTAAACGTCACCTCTAAACCCTAGTTGCTAATTTAGTTCACCATAACTCCAAATACATTGAAGTGTAAAGGGGGGGAACTTTCTTCAATTTTGATATTGGTGAAAAATAGCTTCACTTTCCAAATTTTAAAAGTTTTGGATTATGAGTCCTATCATACGCCTTCCCTTGTATACAAAAAACTAGAACACTAAGTTTTGGTCAGTTTTGAAAATAAAAAAAATGTTCCAACCTTAACTCCCATGCATCCATGTTGGGTATAGCATGCCTAGCATGGATACATACCTCCCATTTCACAAAATCATTAAAACATAGCTATTTACCATTTTTAGTAACTTGAACCTACCTTTTTCAACCCTAGGATCCCAACAAGGGGGTGAAACACTATCAAAATGGAGCAAATTGGGGTTCCAAGTTGGGGCAACACTTCCTAGTTTATAACAAAAGGGGATAGCATTCATTCTTATCCTACAACATCCATCTAGCCTATGTTTGATCCTAAAGTGGGCCCCACATGACCTAGAACCCCTCCAAGCATCCCCAACTATCCTAGAACCTCACCACACCTAGTCAAAACCTTAGGATTTGGTGTTTCCACATTAGGGGAGGCTTCATGCATGTTGAGCATCTCATTCCTAGTGTGGAGGAAAGGGGGAAAACCAAAAATAACCTAAATCAACTGCCTAGTAGCCATTTTTCAAAGCCTGGTGATCCTTATACCCTGTTGGAATCCTCTAGAGCTTCCAAAAGCCCTAAAAGGGGTCAAATATGACACAAAACTTCCATCCCCCTCTCATCCATGCTAGGGCCTCCATGTCCAACATGGACGAAAAGGGGGAAACTACATGAGGCACTTAGGAGCCTCCAAACTACTAGATCTTGGCACCTAGTGTTGATCGTCGACACTAGCAATCCCAAAGGCTGACATGCATGGTCAATTAATTGTCAAAATGGTCTACATCTAAATTTCTTAGTTCTTCCATGTTGAGGGAGATCCCTTTTATACTTCCTATTGTGGAAACTTAAGTTGATGAGTGTAAAAAAGTCCAAGAAGAAGAAACAACCTCAAAATGCCTTGTGCCTAATACTAGAACCTTTATAGCCTTTCCAAATGCTAATAGAATGCAAAAAATCAGCCTACTAAGGTTCTTACATGCTAAGGAGGATCTTATCCATGTTGGGAATTCTAGTCCTAGTGTGGATAGAAGAAGGAACACCAAAACTATTAAAGTTTGCAAGAAGTTTAACTTCTTGAAGCAACCCAAACCTTTCAAAACTCACTAGACTTCCAAAATTCATCTAAAATGATCAAAGCTACCTCCTCTTGGTTCTCCATACTAAGGAAATCCTATCCATGCTAAGCCTCTCACCCTCAGTGTGGATGGAGGGGGAAAGCTTGAAACCCCTCTCATAGCCTTCAAAATGACCATATTTTAACTTTAAACATTGATAGGCAATGCTAGTAACCCTATAGACACTCATGCGTACTCAAAATTGATCAAACATAGCCAAAAAATACTTCCTCCCTAATCTTCCATGTTGAGCATGGATTCCCCAACATGGAAAAAAGATGAAAAGCTCAAACATTTCCTAATAACCCATGGAATGACCAAATTTTGACATTGGGTATCAATAATCAACACTAGCTATCTTAGAAGCTTGCATGCATAGCCAAAAATGATGGAAAATGGAAAAAACATGGTTTCCTAGTTCATCCATGCTAAGAACAACCTATTCCATGATACCTAGTGTGGAAGAAAATGGAAAAATTTAGGGAAACTCCAAAATAGCCTCTAGAGACCTTGACTAAACATCAGAATGTCCTATGTATGTCCTAGAATCTTATTTGCACATCCTAAGACCCTCAAGTCGATCAAAATTGACCATGAATAGCTAGAAATCCTTTTCTCGAATCTTCCACATTGAGCATGGAAAACCCCAACATTGAAAAATAGAGGAAACTTCAAAAATCACATCATAACCATTAAAATATTTAAGCATTGACAATTAACATTAGCAACCTTGAAGATCTACATGCATTACCAGAAGTAATAAAAAATGATAAAAAGTTATTTTCCCCTAGTTTTCCATGTTGTACATACTATTCCTAGCATGGAAAAAGAAGGTAAACTCAAAACCCATCAAGAAAACCTTCAAAGTAGCCAAACTTGAGCTCAAATCCTAGTCATTAACCTCAATAACCTTGGACACATACATGCATGATTCATTGAGGCCAAAAATAGCCTAGATCTAAGATTTATGACTCTTCTATGTTGGGGATCTCCTCCTCTACATTCTCTAGTGTGGAAAATGAGAGGGAGACTCATTTGAAGCTCCTAAACACCCTTAGAATAACTTCAAATGAGCATACATGCATTCTAGAATCCTGTATCCACCTTCTAAAGCCTTCAAACCTTAGAATATTAATCCCATATGGCCAAAAAATGGTTTCCCCTAGTATTCCATGATAAGCTCCATACCCCTAGCATGGAAAGTGGGGAAAATCTCAAAATCCACTTGAAAGTACAGAAAAATACCAAATTTTGACATGGGGACATAGCCCTTGACCCTATCAACTTCGGAAGTTAACATGCATAGCTGATTATGATTCAAATTGGTGTAGATATGGGATTATTACTTCATTCATGCTAGAGGAGGCCCCTTCCATGCTGGGAATCATGGAAATAAGAGGGGAAAGCTTCTTTTCCACTCTTGGTGACATGATGACACTCCTGAAAGCCAAAGATCTACATTGGAGAAGCCTAGGACCTCATAGCCCTGAGATTTGGCTTGTTTTGACTTCTTTTGATCTCAAAAACTAATTCCCCCTAATCTTCCATGCTGGAGAAATTCCCCCAACATGGAAATAAGGGGGAATATCTTATATGCCATTAAAAAACCTTCAAACATACCTAGAATAAGCCAAAAACTTAGAGAATCATGATTCATATCCCTAAGGATCTAGAAACCTAGTAACCTAGTCAACATGCTCTTAAACCACTCTAGATTCATTTATTAAGTGTTCCCCATTATTCCACACTGGAGATACTATGCTCAGGATGGAAAAAGGAGGGGAATCTATTTTGACATGTTTTGACACTTAAAATCAACTCAAACTACCTAAAAATGAAGCTAGAGGATGCATAACTTCTAGATCTAGGTTCTAGCTACTGGTTTGACCTTGTTTGACCTTTTTTTGACTAAGTTTTTGGTTTTTTACACTGAGGCCCCTTTCTTCCACAATAGATAGCATGGAAATAAGGGGGAAAGGCTCTATAACCTGCTTTTTAACCTTTACAAACCTCTAGAGTGCCTAATTTTGAGCATTTGATCTTGAGCTACATTGGGAAGGTCTTGGAACATATTTTTCTTGGTTTTCACATTAAGGGTCCTTATTTCCATGGTGATCTCAGCATGGAAGCCTCAAAACACTTCATTTTGTGGTCCAAATAGCCCAAAAATAGCCCTGACTGAGGCTCAAACTCACCTAATAGCCTTGTAGCCTCAAAACATGGCCCACTAAGGGATAAAATTGTCAAAACCTAACCATGTTTTGGATATATATTAGCCAAATTATACCATATATAGCCTATTTTGCTTGATTTTTGCCATATTACATTGTGGTAGGTTTTTTCTGGGCTTTTTTTTTGCATTTTTGACCTTTTTGACCTTCTATGGCCTTTATATAGCCTTATGTGTTCTTTATTTACCTTATTATAGCTTTATTTGCCTTTTTTGGCTTTTGAATGGTATCAAATAGTGGGGTTTGACCTTCCTTAACCACCATTTAACACCATGCAACCATGGCCTTTTAAGGCCTTAAACTAGCACCATAGTCTACAAAGACTCTAAATTGGCATCATGGGCCACTAAGGCCTAAACTTGGTAAAATTGTGACCTTTTTTGATCATTTGTAGTCATATTTCATATGTTTCCCCTTGTTTGACCTTTATTTGACTTTTGTTTGTCCTATATGGTACTTTGTTGAATTTTTCCTATCTCATTGATGATCTTGGATGGCCTTGATTGCATTAGATTTGCATGTGTTTGCATAATTTTATAGAATTTTAGCATTATTTGTTCACTATTACCTAGATGCCACTTAATATGATTTTGGTTGACATTCAGGATCAAAGTATGAGTAACTAGGAACAAATTTGCTTGCCTTTGTATCTACATGGACCTCACGATGATGTTGAATGGTGTATCAACCTTGATTGCCTAGATCTTAAGCTTGAGAGTCTCATAGACCACATGGCCTCAATAGATAAACCTTTAGAATGGCTTGAAAACCTAGTTAAAGACCTAGAAGCAAGGGACATAACCAAAGACTTTGTAGTTGAGGTTCTATCACAATGCACAATGGTGAGGAGAAAATCCTTAAACTAAGTTCCTCACTAGAACCTCAATATGCTCAAGACATTACCAAGGTCCTACAAAGCAACATTAAGGTCTTTTCCTAGTTATATGAAGACATGCTAGGCCTAGACCCACATTTAGTTTAACACAACATCATAATAGAGCCTAGCATTACACCAGTTAAGCAAAAAGTGCACAAAAGTAGATCTGATTTGCCCTTGGTAGCTTTTGATAAGATCTCAAGGCTCTACCAAGCTAGTTTCATTAGCGTTGTTGATTATGTAGAATGGATGTGTAACATAGTGGTAGTCCCTAAGAAAATAGAAGTATCTGTATTTGCATTAACTTTTAAGACCTAAATAAAGTAACTATCAAGGATGACTTTCCTTTGCCTAGTATTGATCAACTTATTAATATTATAGCCAAACATGCCTTGTTGTCCTTTATGGATAGATTCTCAAGATATAACTAAATTAGGATCAACCCAAAGCACCAACTTAGCATGATCTTTATGATCCCATGGTGTGCCTCTTGCTATACTATGATGTCATTTGGTCTTAAGAACACCAAAGCGACCTATCAACATCCCATAACCTATATATTCAGCAATTACATGTTAGGTTTACTTAATGATTACGTAGATGATATAGCTATTAAGTCCAAAATATCCAATGACCATGCTAATGACCTAGACCTTGTGCTCAAATGATGTCTCAAATGTGAGCTTAGGCTCAATCCTAAGAAGTGTGTCTTCGGTGTCAAGACTGGTAAGATGCTTAGCTTTGTAGTATCTAAAGTAAGGATTCATGTCAATCCTAATAAGGTTAATGCCATATGTAAATTATCAATGCCTACCAACCTTAAAGAGCTTTGGGGATTACAAGGCAGATTATAGTTTATTCATAGGTTTATCGCTAGGCTTACAGATAATTTAGAATCCATGCAACACTTTCTTAAGAAAGGAGTTCAATATGAGTGGATGGCTCAATGCCAAGAGGCCTTTGAAAACCTTAAAAAAGAATTGACACAACTACTAATAGTCTATCCTCCACAAGAGGGTAATCTACTTTACATCTACCTTGCCATCTTTGATATGTCCATAACCTCTCTACTCTATTAGAAATGTGATGATAAAGGTAAAATGCTAATGTACTCCCTTAGCCATGACTTAGTTGCCCATGATGCCTGATACACTGAAGTGAAGAAGTATTGTCTAGTGCTAGTGTTCTCTTTGAAGAAGTGGAGACACTACCTATTTAGAAGCCAAGTCAATGTCATTTGTAAGGACAACATACTCAGAGCCATAACGACCAACATTTATGAAGGTAGCCATATAGCCCAATGGAAATCCATAACCATGGAGTTTGACCTTCATTATATCTTTTAATCCTCAACAAACAATCAAGTTACAGTTGTACATCTTACAGTTTCACCTGTCGATGACCAAGTAGCCATAGATCCTGAATTCCTTGATGAATACATTAACACAATTAGCCAAGTGCCTGAGGGTTATGAGGCAATTATGCACTTTGATGAAGCTTCAACTACCCATGAGGCTAGTGCCACTACCATCATAACATTCCCTTCTAGTGAGATTTGATCCTTCACCTATTATCTTGGGTTTCTATCTACCAACAACATAGCAAAGTACAAGGGCTTAATTAGAGGGATGATGGTAGCTTGTAACCTAGGAATTAGATGCTTATTGATCAAAGGTGATTTAAAACTTCTGGTTAACCAAGTAATCAAAGTCTATGCATGTAAAGCTAAACATTTACAACCTTAATATGATCTAGGGAAGGGATTATTTCAATAATTCATAGATATTGATGTCCAACACATACCCCAAAATGAGAACTACATAGCCAATGTAATTGCAACGTTAGCCCTTAGTGTGATGCTAGATGTGTTTATTAAGTTGTCCACCTTAACTATGGATTGTGCTACTCCCATCACATAGAACACTATGAATACCTTTGTGGTTGTTGTTCATACTACTCCTCCCAAGGAGTGATATGACAATATCAAATTTTAACTTATGCATGGTGAATCCTCACGAGGCTTGACTACTACTTAAAAAAATGTTTTACATAAGCAATCGAAGCATAATGTCGTTGTAGGTGATAACACATTATGTCAACGATCCTATGATGACATACGTCTAAAATGCTTAGGTAAAATCAAAGCTAGAATAGTCTGAGAGGATGTTCATGAGGATGTTTGGGGAGGACATATAGCACCGAGAGCTATGGTTGCTAAAATTAGATGGTTAGGCTATTATTGGCCCCATATGAAAAATGACTACCTGTAAAAGGTTAAGCAGTGTGACACATGCCAATGATATAGTAACCTTATACATGTATCACCAACTAAGTTTCATATCACTCAAATAAAATGGTCATTTCAATTATGGGGGTTGGATATCATTGGACCTATAATGCCTAAGTCTTACGTAGGGCATAGCTTCATTATCATCACAATCGAATACTTTATAAAGTGAGTTGAGGCTATTCTCCTAAGGAAGACCACATCCAAGAAAGTCTACAAATTTATCCTAGATAACATTGTAGCTTATTTTAGCATAACCATCATCATAGTTACAGATAATGGACCATAATTTAGTAGCCAAGAAACAAAAGATTTCTATCATGACCTATGCATTAAGCATTCTTTCTTGTCATCTTATTAAACTTAAATGAATGGACAAGCAGAAGCAAGTAAGAAGACCATCATCAACTTACTCAAAAAGATGCTCAATAATAGCAAGCACAAATGGCATGAGAGGCTTGTCCATGCACTATGGACATATAGAATAACCTATTGCATGGTAACTGGTATGATACCTTATAGTCTAGTTTATAGTTCTAAAGTTGTTTTACCTCTTGAATTATAGGTGTCATTGCTCCAAGTAGCCTTAACTAACTTCATCAATGATTATTAGAATAAGGAGCTATGGATAGTAGCGTTGGACTTGGTGGGGGAGCAATGTATGCAAGTGCTTGCTCACATCAAACACTATCAAGAGAGGTAGAAGCAGTAGCATCATCATCACTTGACCATGCGCAAGATCAAAAAAGATGACTTGGTCCTCAAAGCCATTTGTGAGCATGTGAAAAAATTCTTAGCCAATTAGGAAGGATCCTTCCTTATCACTAGAGCATATGGTAATGGTGCATTCAAAATAACTAACATGGATAGAAATGAGTTGGCCAATCTAGTCAATCATTCCTATCCAAATCCATACTATATGTAGTTGAAAACCATCAACAAGCAAGCCTACTTTCAAAGGTTTTCTACAACCTTAAACTAGCAATATGGCCTACTAGAGCCTTGATCTAGTATCATGACCCACCACAGCCTTAAACTAGCAACTTTGGTGACCTAGATGTCCTGATTATCATGTGGCCTAAATGCATTGTAGCATTATAATATGTAGGTATTTTGTATTCTTTGTCAAGACCTCTCAGGTCAATTTCTATACATGAACAAAGAGGGGCCATTGAAACACCCAAAAACATTGAATGTTATAGTTCATTTTTGACATGTAGTTTTTACCCCATGAAACTTGAGGTAAAACTTCATTGTAAATGTGAAGATTATAATCCACATTGGGCAATTTCACATGCCTTATACTTTTGGAACTGAAAAATACCTCATGAGTGTTCAAAACCTCATTCCCCAAGTGAAAAAAGCCACCTAATATCTATATTTTGTCTTTTGAATGTCAAAAATGCCTTTTGGAATGTTAAAAATGAAACTTTAGTGGGTTTTATGGAGGGTATACATTTTTCTACGTTGGAAACACTTGTAGGGAGGTAGATCTTACCTATCCCTAGCATGAAGAGATGAGGAGTTTCCCCTTATCTTGGAAACTTTCCCCCTCTTCCCTAGCATGGGAGGCTATATGCTCAACTTGGAAACCTTCCCCCCTCAGCTTGGAAGTTCTCCCCTACCCCTAGCATGGAAATTGTATTCCCCTAATGTGGAAGCCACAAAAGATAAATTTCAACACTTCATGCACTCCAATGTTGGCCAGCCACTTCAGCAAGCATGGTGGAGAGCTCAAAGTGAAAGGTGTTCCCCTATTACTATTTATAGTAAATGTAATGACCATGGGGGAAAGGCACTTACTATGTATGATAGCCCCACAAATTTGGATACCCATATTAGCTAAACTAGGCAGAAATTTGCCACAATTTGGCAGTCATTTTGTAGTCCCATTCATGGCCTAAGGCCTATAAAAACTACCATTTAGAGGTTCCATAATCTTTAGATAGTTTAGTAATTTTTTTGACATGGTTAAGAAACTCTTGGCATACATACACTTTTGCATACAAATTGTTCATAGTTCTACACTTGGGCATTCTCAAGCAATCAAGAGTTTTCATAAGTTTCCACACTTGTATTCTCTTGAATGTAGCATGGAAACCTAATGACCTTCTAACCCCCTTTTGAGATTTGTGAATTTTCAAGCTTCACACTACCCTCCTAGGATTTCCAACTCCCAACGTAGAGCATTTGGATAGCTTATATTTTTACACTTATCAACCCCCACCATAGCAAACATTGCAGATCTAAGATTGTAGCACAAGAGGTTCAATAACATTAGGAGTGGCAAGACATCCAAATCATGGAGTTGATAGCAGTGACTTCAACAAACCCTGAACCAACCTAGTGCTCATTTAGCCACCATTTATACACATTAACTTATTATTTATTTTTTCTCAATAATGTTTTAATGTTTGGGTTTTATGTGCAAGATATTTTTGTTTATTTTCTATGCATCATTTAGATCTGTTACCAATTTTTACATTCCATTTTATTACACTATGTTGCAAATCCCCCAAGTCCCTAGTTGATCTACTAGATCAACCAGGGTACCTTGGATTCCACATTTTCATGGAGGCCTTGGGGATCTAAGGTTGAGGACTACTATGCACTAGATCCATCAATCTTCATTCTAGTGATTGGCTTTTCTAGTCGCAACAACAATCACACCATGAATACATGTGAAAAACCTCTTGACTCATTTGCTAAAAGAGTCATTGATGTTCACCATCTCTGTAGTGGAAACAATTGGGCTTAGGGGCCATGAAGATATTAAGCAATCCCACATGAATAATACTTGCTTGAATAGCCTTATATGATTGATCAACCAACTAGTACTATGCAGGTTCCACCTCACCAAATTTGAGAATTAATATCTCCTCGATGCATCTCGAAGTGGTTATGGTAACTTCAAATAATGGCACAACCCCTACAACATAACAAAAAATGACTTATTTAGTCTTGAGGTAGGTACATCATGTCAAACTAAGCATAACAAATATAACTAAATTAAAACAAAACTAGTCTAGTCATTTAAGCATCCAAAGCCTAAACAATTTAATAACCACATAACTAGGAAAGCATTGGCATAAGGATAACCAAAATAAAGAAACAAAAATACTTACTATGCTATAAGATAAAGGCATCGTAGGAGCTCTAGAAGATGGGTTCGTTTCTACATCATGAAATGGGTTTTTCCACCCACTATGAACTATTCCATTAGCTAGACACCTCCAGTAGGCCTTAGGATGATGTTTGATGTAATTAGCAAATTCATCCTTTCATTGGTCCATCACCTCAAGGCTCACAATTGGGCTTTTGGTGAAAATCGCCAGTACTATTTAGGTTAAGGATAAAATATTTTCACCCTTGATCAATCCTTGATCATTTACCCTATACCTATAGGTAAGAAAAACAATGACAACCATTATAAATTAATTGCATAACAAGAGAGAAAAAATGATAAATTGAAAACAACTTATAATGATTATACATACCCCTCTATATGGTAGATAGTGCTAGGGGGTTCTGAAACAACGTGTGCACACAATGGTCATCCAGTAAGGTGTTATCAATGTTTTACTACTTAAATTTAGGCATCTCCCAAATTTTTGATAATTTGTGAATGCCCACAATGGTTGTGTCATAATTTGCTTCACCCTCTGCACAAACCTCAGGATCTTCAACAAGGCACAATGGTTTCTATGATAGCAACTATTGTAGGGGATGCTAAGTGTGATCAAATCATCATAGTGAAGTTCTATAATAGGTAAGTTAGAAACTCTCTTGCTCTTGGCCTAATCCATAGAGAGCCATTTTCCCACTCCATGTTTGAAGGTGGAGTTTTGGACCCAAAAACATGGATATAGCACAAGAGCCCCACCAGCTCAATAACAACCATTATGGGCTTCAAGGTGACCCTATACCATCCAATACATAACTGTTACAACCTTGTAAACCAAAACTAAAACTTCATAATCCCAAAATACCAAAAAAATATTACAATTTCCATGCTAACCTTTGTAGCGCTTGTAACACTTCAACATGAGCATTAACACTTAGGAAAAAATACCAAGAGCAATAGTTTACGCTTGAATGGAACAAAAATGATAGTTTAAAACCAAAAGTGTGGAATTGATAGTTTATATTTGAAAACATGGAAATGACTGGTTAAAACTGAAAAGATGAAAATGATAGTGTAGAACTAAAATCATGGTTTTTATGCTAAATTCAATTCTTAGTAAAACATAAAACACAACTCAAGGCCATAAGCCAGAATTCCATAAAATAGAACAACAACACCAAAACTCTAGGAAATGGCTACAATAAATAGCTAACAAAAATTATCAAAACTTTTTAGTTTGATTCAAACCACTTGGATATCCTTCCCAACACTTCAACCAATCTGTAGGAACTTGGGACATTGATGGAAAAATTTTTTCAAAGTCTCAATGTTGCCCATCATCATAAGAGTATATAAGTAACAACCATAAAACCTTGATTCTGCACCACTTAAAGTAAAAATTCATAAAAATTTGATTGTGTATCTAATTTTGATGATTCCATAGCTATTGGAATTGTAAAACCATCAACTACAATTCTAAAACAAGAAAACCCAAAAATCCTTAACTTTTAATTCAGAAAAAAATCACAAAATTAGCACAACCATGGCCATCACAAATAAGAACCCATTTCACACAAGCTTACGGAAAAATTTACTAGAAATTATCTATTCATCCAAATTTGATGATTCCATAGCCATTGGAATCCTTGAACAATGAAATAAAAATCAAAAACATAAAACCTAATGATTCATAACCTTATAGTACATAAAAAATACCAAATTTACACCTAAAAATGGCCAAGAACTGAAAACCCACTTAACATAGCCTAATGGAAACACCTATAAAAAGTTAACCATAACACAGAATTAAGTGGCTTAAAAACCAAATTAACTAAAAAAAAATAACCAATAATCCCATAGCCTTAAAGAGGTAAATTACCTAACCATTTCCTTACAAAAATTGCATTTCTTTTTGGGTGGAAAAATCATAAAACCCATTGAATTCATGGAAACAACATTTTTACTACAATGTAAAGAAAACCAAAAATTAAAATAACACCAAAAATGAGTAAGCATAATTGAAATATATAGTGATATTTTGATGAAATTCTAACTTGACCAATACACAGTCTTAGATTTAAGAAAACGTCGAGGTTCTAGGCTAGAAATGGAATAAACAAAATAAACTCTAATAAAAAAACAAGGCTATGTACATAGGATAAGCAATAGTGAAGCCTTCCTCAATCCTAGGAAGTGGGAGCTGGGAAAGGTCATGAGAAGTTGCATCTAGCTTCTCCAAAGTAGGGTTCTTAGTAGGAGCCTTCCTTCTCGACATGGTACAAAAAACTTGTGTAGAAAACACTAAAAAACCTTGAACTTTGGAAGCATTGGGATGACTACATTGACACTTGAGGCAAGAATATCTATGACTATGCTAGAGATGGTGGTAGTAGCAAGCACAAAGCTTCAAACTTGGACACAACAACTTAATGTGTAGGAAACAACAATGATTTTTACAAATTTGAAATAAGAAAATCAACTTAAACCTAAGCATCCACCTTGAAACCTTGGTTTTCATGATACACATTTACTATCTCCATTGAACTTAGGGATTCAAATTAGAAAGTAGGATTGCATTTTATGGATGGAAAACCATAAGAGCTAAACATGAAAATTCCATGTGGGCCCCACTAAATGCTCAACAAGCAAGCTAAGAAAACCATAAATATGGTGCAATTTTGAGCTTCCAAACCTAACTACACTAGGGTTTAGACCTTTGGAAGCCTTGGAATAGATGCCAAATCCCATTCACTTCAAGAAACTAGTCTCCAATCCTGCATCCTTTCTATGAAACCCTAGGATCAAGCTAGGAAACCAAGTGTCAAAATTCATGTCAACTGAGCTACAAAAGGCCTTAAAACTCATGTCAAAACTTGTTGTTCCATGTAACTACACTACCCTAGAGCCTAACTACACTAGCCTAGCATAGTCAAATGGGATATGTTGTCTTTTTGCACTTTTCATTTGTCCATCTATGATGAGCATCAATCCTTGAAATCATACAACCAAAATTAGCAACTAGGAACTATAATTAGTAGTCATTGAGCACTAAAAAAGTCTCAAATCCCATAACAGGCTAGTTCTTGACCATGACTACGTTGGCCAAGAGCATGACTATGCTGGCCCAACATAGTCGAGAATGGGATATGTCCTTTTCTCACTCATCAAGCCTCAAATCAACATCAAATGCCCATGCCATGTTCGCAAACCCTAGCTAGAGGTGTTAGCAACTACAAAATTTTGTCAAAGTCATCATATGAAGCAAAAAATCAACCAAAATCCATGACTACACTAGAGGGAGGTTATGACTATGCTAGCCTAGCTTAGTCATAATGTTTACAAATATGATAGACCATAGAAATAATAACAAACCTCCAAAACTCCATTCCATAGCCTCCACACCTCCCAGGACTCTCGATGACTACAAACTATCTATCAATTAAGCAAAAGCACTTCAAAATCCATTTCCCAAGCTTGACTACACTGAGAACTACATGATAATGCTAGGCTAGTGTAGTCACTAGTGGTTCCTAGCGTACTCAACCTAAAAAGTACAAAACATGTCATTTCCAAGCCAAAATCAACTTCCAAAAGCCTTAGAACCCTACCAGATTAAAAATCAAGACAAAATTCACTATTTCTCACATTTTCCAATCCCAACTATGTTAGGGATTACATTCCTACATTGGGTCAACATATTCACCAATAGAGCCCAATGTACTCCACATAGAAAACACTAAATTTAGTCTTAAATAACTCAAACTAACTTTTGCAAAACTGTGGGACCCTACTGGAACCTTGCTTTGGCCATAAAACTCAACATTTTCTATTCTAAACTTGTCAACTATGCTGGAATTTGCATGTCTACATTGGGCTAGCATAGTCATCAGTAGAGACCACTGTAGTCCACATGGAAAATCCTAGAAATGACCAAAATAAGCTCAAATTGACTCCTAGAAAGACTTAGAGCCCTACTAAAGCATGCTAAGACCATAAAACACTAGGAAATAAGCCAAAACTCATCATTTTTCATCAAAAATTACTCAATTGCACTAGGAATTACATACCTACACTAGGCCAATGTAGCCAAGAGGAATTTGACCTTCCCAAGATTCAAACAACCACCAAAACTAATAATTTTAATGCTAAAACCCTAGCTAGTAGTAGCAGTGACCTTGGAAGTTTACTAACATGGTCGAGTGGGCATGAAAACTCACTTAAAATCATATTTTGAGCATGAATACATTGGGGAAGCTTGTGAATATGTTGGCCTAGAATAGTTACAATGAAAACATATTTTGTTGCAAGGTTTACCAGCATTGTACCACTCAAAATGATCAAAAATTGACTCATGAAGCCCAAACCCCTATTCCACTTCATCTAGTTGAAATTTCATTCTATTTTCACATTGAAAACATAAAATTCCCCATAACTACACTAACACCATGAATGACTACAGTGGCACACCATAGTATTATGAGAAATATCATAAAACCCACTTTCATTGCTCAATCTTGACCTCTAAGAAGTTAATTTAGTCCTTCCATGATCCTACACAATCCTTATTAGCTGGTAGAGCCCTAATCCTAGCCTTGAAGGCCCATGAATTCACTTATTTCATGTAGCTATTCTAGGGCCTACCTTGACTATGCTAGCCTAGTGTAGTCACCAATGGAAACATCATTTTTAGCTTCTAGAAGGTAGAAAACAAAGCCAAAACTTACAAATCCTCAATACCAACCCCCTACACTAGATTTTTGGATCATCTGGAGCTTGAAAGTAACCATATGGACCCTAGGAAACTACCCATTAGTGTTGACTATGCTAAGTAATGCATGACTACACTAGGCCATCATAGTCACCAATAGAGCCCAGTGTAGTCATAAGAAAAAGTGTTAATTTTACCTCAAAACAACCCTAAAATGACCCCTTGAAGTGCCCAAACATCCCTCGCAGACCTATAGCCTCATACCATGGCCTACTAAGGCCTAAAACTAGCAAAATATAATCATTTTTTATCACTATTGATCATGTTTTACCACATGTACTCCATCTTAATTAATTTGACCCTATTTAATGGTGTTTTAACTTGTTTTCATCTTGTTATCTATTATTGACCTTTATTGCCATCACTTGACCTCATTCAGCATCTACATAATTTCAATTACATCATACCTACCTTGTTTTTTCTATTATGTCTTATATTGACCCTTGTTTAGCCTTTCATTGGTGTTAAGTAATGGGGTTTGACCATTCTTGATCATCATTTGACACCATGTAACTATGACATGTAAAGGCCTTAAATTGGTAACATGGCCAACTAAGGCCTTAAACTAGTAGAATGTAACCTCGGTTGACCATATTTGGCCTTATTTCTTATACTTTCATTATGGTTCAACTTGTTTTAACCTTGTTTAACCTTTATGTGGCCTTTATTTAACCTTTATTCCATCTTATTTATCTTCATCTACCCTCTAGAGCCTTGGATGACCTTATTTGCATTTTGTTTAGAATGGAAATAACATGCATTTACATAATTATTGAGGTATTTTCTATCATTTTAGCATTATTTAATCATTTTTACCTAGGTGTTTCTTAATGTGCTTCTAGTTGATATGCAAGATTGGAGTATGAATTCCTAGAAACAAATCTCCTTGCCATTGAATCTAAGTGGGTCCCACGATGATGTTGAATGATGTATTGATCATAATTACCTAGATCTTGATCATGAGAGTCTCCTTGACTAAATAGCTTCAGTAGAAAAAACTCTAGAGTGGCCCGAAAACATAGTCAAAACCATTAATCTTGAGGCTAACAACATTACAGAAGACTCACTAGTTGAGGTTCTTGTCATGACACACAGTGATGAGGAAAAAACATTGAAACTAAGTTCCTCACTGCAACCTCAATAGGCTTAATACATCACAAAGGTCCTAAAAGACAACATTAATATCTTTTCCTTGTCATATGAGGATATGCCAGGTCTAGACCCACGTTTAGTCTAACATACTATTATACTTGATCCTAGCATCAGACTACTTAAACAAATAGTTTGTAAGATTAGACCTAATTTGGCCCTAGTATTTCATGATGAAATCACAAAAGTATATCAAGCTAGTTTCATTAGAGCTTTTGATTACATAGAATGGGTGTCCAACATAGTGGTAGTCCCTAAGAAAAATGGGAGTATATGCATTTTCATTGATTTCTAAGATCTAAATAAGGCAACTATAAAAGAAAATTTCCCTTTGCCTAGTATTGATCAACTTATTGATACCATGGTTGAGCATGCCTTATTATCCTTTATGGATGGGTTCTCAGTATATAACCAAATTAGGATTAACCTAGAGCATCAACTCAGTATGACCTTCATGATCCCTTGGGGTACCTTTTGTTATACCATGATGTCCTTTGTCCTAAAGAATGCAAGACCAACTTACCAAAGAGCTATGACATATATGTTTAGTGATTATATGCTAAGTTTGGTCAATGATGATGTAGATAATATAGTTGTTAAGTCCAAAGTGGCCAATGACCATGCACATGACCTTGACCTTGTACTTAAATGATGCCTCAAGTATGAGCTAACGCTTAATCCCAAAAATATGTCTTTGGTGTCAAAATTGATAAGATTCTTGGCTTTGTAGTATCCAAAGAAAGGATACATGTTGATCCTGATAAGGTTAAAGCCATATCCAACTTGGCAGCACCTATTAACTTTAAGGAGCTTCAGGGCTGTCAAGGTAGATTGTAATTTATCCATAGGCTTATCGCTAGGCTTATGGATAAGTTACAACTCATAAAACACTTACTTAAGAAAGGAGTTCCCTATGAGTGGATGGCTCAATGCCAATAAGCCTTTGAAAACCTTAAGCAATAGTTGACACAACTACCAATGGTCTATCCACTGCAAAAGGAAAAATCCTTTTACATCTACCTTGCTATCTTTGATGCATCCATTGCCTCTCTACTCTATCAAAAATGAGATGATGGAAGTATACTATCTCAACCATGCATTTATCGCCCATGAGACTCAATACATCAAAGTAGAGAACTATTATCTAGCCCTAGTCTTCTCATTAAAGAAGTGAAGATACTACCTCTTTAGGAGCCAAGTTAACATCATTTTCAAAGATAACATGCATAGAGCCATAACAACCAATATCTATGAAAGTAGCCATATACCCCATTAGAAAGTCATAACAGTGAAGTTTGACCTTCATTACATCTTCCAACCATCAAAAAAAGGTCAAGCTATAGTTGCACAACTCACTATCTCACCAGTTGATGATCATGCAACCATAGACCCCAAATTCCATGATGAATATGTTAACATCATTAGCAAAGTCCTTGAGGGCTATGACGTGGTCATGGACTTTGATGGATCTTCGACTACCCATGGGGCCAATGCCCTACCATTATAACATTCCCATCTAGTGAAATCCAACCCTTTGCCTATAATTTTAAATTTCTATGTACTAATAAGGTAGCGAACTATGAGGGTCTAATTAAGGAAATGAAGGTAGCTTGTGACCAAGGAATAAAATGCTTAATGATCAAAGGTGATTCACAACTTATGGTCAACCAAGTAACCAATGTTTACACATGTAAAGCTAAACACTTGCAATCTTGATGTGACCTAGCAAAGAAACTAATGCAACAATTTATAGACATTGATATACAACATGTATCCTAAATCAAGATCATAGTTGATGCCATTACAACATTAGCCCTCATTGTGATGCTAGATGTGTTTAGCAAGTTTTCTTCCTTAACCATGGACTATGATATTCCCATCATGCAAAGCACTGAGGATACCTTTGTAGCTATAGTTCATACCATCCCTCCAAAGGAGTGGTATGATAATATCAAGTTTTACCTTATGCTTGGTGAACCTTCACAAATCCTGACTACTACTCAAAAGGACATTGTACATAAATGAACAAAACAACATGTTATAGTAGATGATAACACATTATGAAGATGATCCTATACAGCATATTGTTAGTGTGCTTGGGTAAAATCAAAACCCACATAATCCTAGATTAGGTTCATGAGGATATATGTGGGGGACATATAAGACCTAGAGCCATGTCTGCAAAGATTATATGGTTAGGTTATTACTAGTCCTATATAAAAAATGACTACCTACAAAAGGCTAAAACATGCGACATTTTCCAATAACATAGCAACCTTATACATGTATCTCCAACTAAGCTACATCCTACATAGATAACTTGGTCATTTTAATGGTGGTGGTTGGATATCATTGGATTCATNACTACATAGATAACTTGGTCATTTTAATGGTGGTGGTTGGATATCATTGGATTCATAATGCATAAGTCTTCTGTAGGGCATAGCTTTATCATCACTACAACCAAATACTTCACAAAGTGAGTTGAAGTTTGTAAATTCATACTAGATAACATAGTAGCCCATTTCGGTATACCTATGACCATAGTCATAGATAATGGACCATAGTTTAGTAGGTAAAAAATGAAAAAATTTTGTCATGACCTAGGTATTTAGCACTCCTTCTCATCACTATATTACCGTTAAGCCAATAGACAAGCTAAAGCAAGTAATAAGGCTATCATAAACTTGCTCAAGAAGATGTTGAATAATAGCAAATGCAAGTGGCATGAGAAACTTATCTATGCACTTTGGGCCTATAGAACCACATTTCAAACTACAACTAATGTAACCCTATATAGCTTGTTTTATGATTCTAAAGTTGTTTTACCTCTTGAATCGCAAGTGCCATCGCTTTGAGTAGCCTTATCCAACTTCATCAATAATGAATAGAACAAGGAGTTGCATACCATGGACCTAGACTCAATGGAGAAGCAATGGGTGTGAAAACTTGCTCACGTCACAAAAGAGGTAAAAATAGCAACACCACCATAACCTGAGTAAGCATAAGGTCAAGGAAGGAGACCTAGTCCTCAAGGCTATCCACAAACATGCAAAAAAATTCTTAACTGAAAAGGGATTTTCTTGGTCACTAAGGCCTACAGTAACAGAGCCTTCAGGATAGTAGATATGGATGGAAATGAGTTGGTAAATCTAGGAAATCATTCCTATCTAAAGACCTACCGCATGTAGCTTGTTGACAACCTTGACAACCAATAATAATAGAATCTTCATAACCCATTTTTTCACAATTGGTGAACTATGAAATTTTGTAACATTGGTAACCTTTGGTAGCCTAGTTTGTTGATTATTTGGCCTTATGCACTATATTATAATAACATGTTTTCTTCACCTTGTTTCTTGTTCTCTTGGAGTTGTGCTTGTAAGATGAAGTCCAAAGGCATCACAAAGGTGTAACTCATTACAATAGAAAGTCACCACATGATCTCAATGTGCAAGATTTGGTGATTTTGTCCTACCATATTAAGAGTTCTTATATCACATCATTCCCATTACCACTCCTGAACCCAACCCTATAGAATGATTATAACCCTTCTTATCCTAAGAAACAATGTTAACCTATGTTTGATTCTCATCCATTATGGCCATGTGACATCCCTTCATTATGCTCCATCATCAAGTTCATCAAATGTAATGCATCTATTTTAATAGAAAAATTGAATCAAAACTAGCCTTAGTAATGAAACCTAATGAAGGTTTCACCTTGAAAAATGGTTATGAAAATTGCCAAAAAGCTGAATGACCAATGAAGCCTCAAAAGAACAAATTAATGGCTCCAAACATCTAAATGGAAGGAGCCTAATGGCCTAAGAAACCTTAGAGTAAGGTGTTGATTCCTCAAATGCATTGCCAAGTAACCAACACTTTAAAAGACAAAGTGCCAAGACCAAGTGGATTAAACAAAGTGTCATTTTCATGAATGTAACCATGATGTCAACATATGGAATCATGATGATATCCCTATAGCCAATGATAGCACTCACCATAACCTTATCCCATCATCAGAAGTACTCTCTAGCATGGTTCAACACTATTAAGTTAAGCATGGAGAGGAAATGTTGGTGATGGACATACAGTGGTGTTTTGTATTCTTTGTCGATGTCTCTCAGGTCAATCCTCCAAATATCAACAAAGAGGAACCAATGAAACACCACCAAGAAAATTCATGGTTCCAATTGTAACTTTCATTTTCTAACTTAAGGTAAATTTTTATTGTAAATGTAAGATTGGTAGTCCATGAGCTACAATCTTGCATACTTTTGCTTGTGTGAGACTAAAAATGCCTCAGAATCTATTATTACCTTACTTCCCAAGTGGAAAAAGGTACGTCATTTCAATATTTAGGCTTGGAAAGGCAAAAAATGCATTAGGGATTTCCAAATTTAGCATTTTCATGGGTTTTTATAGAGGTATAGCCTCAACTACGCTAGAACCATCTATCCCCAACATAGATGGTCTTGTGTTTTCATTTTCATTCTTAACCCAATGTAGTCACCAACAAGACCCCGCATAGATGCAGCGTTGGAATTATTGGAAATTTCCATTTTTCATTTTCAAAATAGTATCTAATGTAGTTATCCCAAGTCTTCAGCAGTTGCACCATGGCCAGCATAGACATTAGTAGTTCTGGCAATTCTAATACTTTTGGCAATTCCAGTAGTTTTGACAATTCCTTTCATTCCAGTAGTTTCTAGCAACTTCAATGTAGTCCACCATGGATAGCATACTTGGGATGGTGTCACCATAGTCACAAAAGTCCTTTTACTATTTTTTGTAAATGGATGGATTTTGATGTCTATGGTGTATTCCAAACTTATCATAAATGGCACCTATGCTGAGAATTGTAACTGTTACCACTTGCAAATAGACATCAATCTATCAATAATCATGAAAGTGATGGGTAGGTCCCAAAAATAGTAATTCCATGGCCTATATACATGCAACGTAAACACCTTATTCCAATTCCAACTCCTTTTGAGTAATAGCACTTGAAAGCATTTTGCAACCAACAGAGCCTTTTACAATCTTGCAACATCTTTGAGCAAAACTAGCATTTGTGCTTAGCATTGAAGACTCCCATGTGATACCATTGCATCAAAGAGGGAATACCATTTGTGATCCCAGTTGTTGATTTTAGTGAAAACTAGTAGAGGGTTGCTAGAAATTGGAGTTGGAAAAAATTTGGATCATGGAGCCTGATTAAGAACATAGCCTACCAACTCCAACGAACTTCAAGCTCCTTCTCAAAAAAACTTCTTATGCACCTAGCACAAAATCTGTACTTTTTAAACTTGCTACTTTATTTTCCATTTCAATAAAATCATAGTTCATAGTTGTGCAAATCTGAGTTCACATTTTCATTTCTATGTCTATTATAATTCTAGATCTGCAATTCCATTTTCATTTGTGAGCTCATTTTCATTTATGTTTACATTTTCATCTTCATTTAAATTTTCATTTAGATTTTCCTTGAAACTTTTGTAAGTCCCTGGGTCCAAGATGCCTTGAATCCTATTTCTCAAAGGCCCTTGGGATTTAAGGCTAAAACTATTCCAATTCTTGGGACTTTTTAGTTTACATTTTACCAATCAGTTTTTCTAGGTCCAACACTAGGTCAAGTGTACAAGTGGTTATAAGGGTATTTATCTCTTCTTGGATTAATAGAGTAGGCAATTTTCCATAGACTAGTTCATATAATGAATACCCTATAGGAAGTTTCTGAGTAGATCAATATGCCTATAGAGCATCAGTAAGCTTAGTGCTCCAATCATTCCTATATGTACTAATAGTTCTAGTTAATGTGTGTATAATCTCTCTATTAGTTACTTTGGCTTCATCATTCTCTTGGGGGTGATAGGATCTAGTTAGTTTATGATTCATCCCAAGTAGTTGCATTACCTTCTCAAATGTAGCTCTAGTGAAATGAGTTCTATTATCTAAATATTAACATCCGTGACACTCCAAATTTATTCACCATGTGTTGTTGAAAGAATTTTGCAACTATTATGGCTATGCAATCTTTACCTATAGTTTCTTCTACCCACTTGGTATAGTAATTAATAGTCACGATAATATGAAAATTTTTATTTGACATTGGTATGATGGATCTCATGAAATTAATTTTACAAATATTAAATGGTTTCAATGGTTATATTAATTGTTGTAGCTCTTCATTTTTGGTTGTTAGTCCTCCATTCTTATGGCATCTTTCACAAGATTATGTTAACCAATGTATGTTCCTAAATATGATAGGCCAAAAGTAACCTACCATCATTAATTTTAGTGTTGTTCTTCATCCTACATAATAACTACTACATGGTCCTTCATGTGCATGTTGTAGAACTCTTTTCTGATTCTCCTCTAGAATACACCATTGTATTAAACCATTTGCACATATCTTATAAAGATTTCCTTTAATCTCCATGTATCATTTTACTTTGTGAAGGAAATTTTCTTTTTTTATTTTTATCTCATTTAGCAAGAATTTCNAACTTTACTATTAAATCTATAACCATTGCTATCTTAGGAAATAAATTTTCATCATGGAACTAGCTTAATAATGGTTCTTCACTCCTTTGAGAATCCCATATAAGTTTTGACAAGTGATCAACTACAACATTTTTAGTTCCTTTCTTGTCTTTCCTTATTATGTAAAATTCCTATAGTATAACAAGTCATCTTATCCCTCTTAGACTAATCACTATTGTATTCATTAAAATTTTGATTGCATTGTGGTTTGTATGAACATAGATTGAATACTCGAGCACATAATCTTTGAATTTTGAAGTGCATATACCACATCCATAAGCTCCTTTTCTATAGTGGTATAGTTAAGTTGTACTTTGGTAATAGTTTTGCTAGTGTAGTGTCTATAATATGGTCACTTTTGATCATCTAGCTAGGTCAATATTACTCCTAATGCATAGTTTGAAGCATTAGTCATGATGAAGAAAGTCTTAGATTAATCTAGAACTTTGAGGATTGGTATCTTAATCAATTTCTATTTTAGGCTCTCAAATATATTTTTACATTATTCGTACCACTAGAGTGATGCATCTTTCTTTGTTAGTTCAGCAAGTAGCTCTGTAATCTTTAAAAAAAAATTAATAAATCTCCTATAGTACCTTGTATAACCAAGGAATGATCAAACATCCTTGACTATGTATGGTCTTTAGGTAATGTTTTAGATGACTCTAATTTTATTTGGACTTACCTTTATTCCTTTGTAGGATACCTTATGCCCTATAGTTGTGTCATCTTGGATCATCAAGTGGCTCTCTAAATAATTTGCATGGAATTTTGCATCTCTAAATAATTTTGGCTTTATCCTCCTTGAATATTTCCAAGGATAAGTCCCTGATTTCAAGCTTAGCATCCATTGTGCTAAGCCATGCTATTTCCATGATTCTAGAAAATTCACTTTTATTCTTTTTCAATGAATAACTAGAAAATCAATATGCTAAGACCAACCACTTATGATAGTTATCACATTTTTCACTTATCCTAACAACAATAGGTTGGTTAGCTAGCTCTAATTCAATGTTGCATTTCTTTAATGGAGGTACATTCCAAACCTTGTACATGTCTTAAGAAGTGAGATTCACTCTTGAACTAAAATCTAGTAGAGCTTTACATGGCTTGGTCCTACTATTTGTAGATAGATTAAAGGACTCCCTAGATCTATTCTCTTCTTAAGAACTACTTCTACCTTTATCTAGTATATTATTATTTATGTAAGCATGATACTTATTATGTTCTTTTCTATTGAAATTGGAAGCATAGTACTATCTTGAGGACTTTTTACGGAAGAAGTAGGGGTAGATGTAGTTTCTTTGTTTCAAAAATTTTCTAGACTTTTCCTAAATAAGGGATACTTACTGAATCTTGGTTCACTTATATTGGTGATGCTCTCTTGTGTAGTAATTTCCTTGGTAGCACTTTTTTGTTATGTCTATGTTGATAGTTCCCCTTGCATGACCAACAATGGTACTGGTAGTAGAGGATTAGGAGCTTAATAGGATGGACTTGCTACTATTTAAGATATGTAAGGGTGTGAATCCATGCATGGGGTTGTAGGCCTATCATATTTTGCTAGAGAGTAGGGAGAAGAAGCATGGACAGAAGTACTTTTGGGATATATAGGATGTTGTACATAGCATCCATAAGGATCCAATTATCAGTATGGATACTAATACCTTGTTGGTGACATTCTTCTATGACTATGGTTACTTCCAATGCTACTGGTATTACTTCTATGATTGAGAATAAGCCTTACTTGAATAATACAAATGTTGATAGGGCTATTTAAAATTATTTTATGAGCAAGTTAACTATCTATGCATCTAGTTTTTTGACAAACTTCGAATTTAGTAGGTATTTCTTGACTCTTGTTAGCAGGCCATGATAGGACAACATCCTTTAGGAAGTTCATACTAGCATACTTTACATCCAATGTCATCTTCAAAGCTTCAGTTCATAATTTCCTCAATTGTAGTAACTTTTCCTTTGTTTTTATAATTCTCACATCCATTATCCGTTCTTCTTCCCATTCTTATTTCTATTGAAGACTTGTTCAGTTTTCTCTTCTATTATCTTTAGTGTTATAATAAATGTTTCATCCACAAAGTCTCATATTTTTCTACCATTTTTGCAATATCATTTATTGATTTCTGAATAGGTAGAGTCATTCGTTGAATGACATCATCTAAGGTTCCCTCTTATTGTGTTTCACATATCCTTACATCTCTTTTTCTAATGTCTAGTAATCTATTGTACTCTTCATCGTATTCCCTTTTATGTAGCTCTTCTTCTTCTTTCACACCTAGTCTAGGAACCTTTGAATTTAATGAGTTGTTATCTTTAAAAATCTAGCTTGGGTATATACTCCAACAGTCTCTCTCATTTTGTTTGTTAACCCACCAATAATGTGTCGTAGTTGTTCCCTTTGAGAAAATCCATGGCTTGGGCATCTATGTAATAGGGAATAGTATTTACCTATTAATACATTAAGGGATTTATGTGTTCCTTGTTTCCATCCTTGGATCTTTTTTCTCAAGTTTGATACTATGGACAAAGTTTAGTAGTTATCATTTAAAAGTTCTAGTATGGTACTCCATCTTCTATTTTATTCTAGTTCTAAGAATCTATACTAGCTTTCTACTTCCGTAATGAGTATTTTTGGAAATAACTTTAATTTTTTCCAATCATTATTTGTATTTTGTAGGACACAGGAATCATGAAAGGTTTGAAGATGATATTGTGGATCCTCATTCAAAATTTGGAATATGATTTAAATCAAGTTTCTTGATGTGACTATTCCTTAGATGCCTGGTAGGTATGTATACTACTTCCTTGATATTAATCATATTGCAAGTGGCTAGAAGAAGTTCTTCATAATTTTCGGGTTCATAATCTTTGTTGTAGTAATGATCCCTTTAATGCTCATGATGTTCTCTTCTCTCATGCCTAATTTCTCTTTCTCTATCTTTTTCATCATCTTCCACATCCTTAGGATGGCTTCTTCTTCTATTAGCAAGTCTCTCATGATCCCTTCTTCTTTCCCTATCATGATTCCTTGTTTTTCATTTTCTCCTATTAGAGTTTGTTGCTAAGTGCAATGAAAAGGATGGGGAAGTTAGAGAATAGTGTCAGCTAGTTCTTCTTTTATGACTCTAGGATGCATCCCTTCTAAATTTTTTGGAGGTTTTAGATTTCAAGTTCTCCTTAAGTCTAGAGTTTACCTCATCTCTTCCCAATATTTTTGCAAGAGTTGAATGTAACTTTATCTTCATAGGATCTCTAATACATTGATTGGTATTAAAAGCTAGATGTATAAGTCAAGTGAGACTTTTCAAATTTATATGGCTCATCTTCTTTCTCATTAAGGATGATTTTTATGATACTTTCTTTCCTACTCATATCTTGCTACCATAATAATGTTCCTTCTTGCTTGAGTTTTTGTTGGCTAATATGGCCTAGACATGTTCTTGGTAACTTGGTATCCTTCTTGTATGTGGTGAAGATTTGACCTCATAAGTTCTCCTTGAAGCATAGATGGTGCTGAACATTGTGGTGATAAGACAGTATTACCCTATAAGTCTTTCCATTTGAATTATTTGTCTTGGTAGAAAATAAATGTGGAATTAGGATAATAAGGAATGATATGAGATGATATTCTTGTTTGCATCAATGCACTCCAATCTTCTTTATTATAATCTTTGTCATTACTTTTGTTAAGATCAATAACATGTGGAGATTTTACCTTGGATATGGAAGCAATTTTAATGTGATTGATGCTTAAGTATGTGTGTATTTTCAAAATTTATTTTAAGTCTAAAAGATAGACTTGATGATGCTTGATACAACAAACTATATAAGATCAACTAACTAGCAAACATTGACTCATTTCTAGTAATAGCGCTAATGATAAATGGTAGAGAATTCCAACACTCAACCAAACAAGTCACAAGTGTTCATGTGCAACCAAATCATAATCCGTGGATAGACAATGTATGTATACTAATGAGTTAATAAGAAGTTTGTGATTGTTATCTTCCTAGTTAGAGTTAGCAAAGTGAAAAATGTATGATTTAACTCTTAGTGAGGTATGTAATATTGTTGGCTATTAAATGTGCTAAGGGTAAATATAGTGAAAGTCAATGTGAATTCTATCTCTACGTATAATGAAAATGTAAAGCTATTTTAGCCTATAGCGATAAGTATATGTTCCTAGTTTTTTGTGCATGTTCTAGGCTATTGTAATTGTTTTTGGGATTACCAAGTAACTTTATTACTGAGTGAATCAAGCAAAGTCACTACTGAGTTACTAAACAATTACAATTTACGTTTGAAACCAATTGTACTCATTTTGCCTTACTAATGAACATTGGAATAGTTAATGACTTAAGAAATGTAAATAACTTAGTAAAAGTAAACAACATGGAAAAGTAAATCTATTTTATATAAAAATGTTGCAATGATGAAGAAAAATCTTGATCTTTATGTCATTCATGAATTGTATCTAAGAATAATCCACTCAAATAAAGATTCTATACAATTGTGATTCACAACACTATGGGCATTCACAACTAACTCTATCTTCAAGAAAATAAATTGCAAGAATTTTACTAAGTGTTGGGTAAAAAGTTATTTTTAATGTGATGGTAGACTCACATTATATAGGTGTGACCATGGCCCACTACATCACATCCATGACAACATATGTTGAGCTATGATATCATATTCATAGTCCTAAACATAAAGTGTTTCATTATTTATCTTGATAGAACCAATTCCACCACATTTTTCATATTTTAAAAACCTTGAGGATAGTATTAACTACTAGTTTAGCTATATATCTATATATATATCTATTATTTAGATAAAAGAATTAATTTTTTTTCAAATTAATGAAATCCTAGAGTTGATTTAACAAGAATTGATTTTCATGTTGAAAAAAAATCAAAATTGGTGTGTTCTTTCATAATAATTCTAGTAAAAAAGTTAGTCTTTTAGCCCAAGTTATAATGAAAATTATTTATTTTTTGTGATACAATCTAGCTAATACATACATAATAGGATCATTACCTATAGATTGAATGCTCATCCACCAAGGTGAGGTCTTGGAAAGGTAATGGATTAGTGAAAGCTAAACTTCTTTCAAGTGGCTATGTTGAAGTTTGAACCCAGGGTGTTACAAATTTAAAAGCAAACACTTCACCATCACTTCAAGTGTTGGTTCCTTCTAAACAGTACATACATACACATACTAAGTCCATACAAATAATGATATCTTGGGGTGTACTTATGTTTTAATTATTTCAAATTTCAATGGGCAAATGGTTGAGCATTTAAGAGTTGTTATCATATACTCTAGGAGGTTAGGAGGTAAGGGAGGGAGGGGGCAATTGGTTTCAAGCATAGTCTTTTAGTAGCATGATAGCTCCTAGAAGTAGCCTCTTCACTAAAAATAGGTATTTGGTTAGACCTACTTCTAGCATCAAAGTCACAACATAGATAAATTTTTACTCTCCAAACAAAACTAGCAATATCCATTATATGAGAAAATTTTATAATTAATCTTTTCATTTAGAGAGAATAGCTTCTTAAGATGTAAAGTAATAAAATTAAAGAATAAAAATATTTATACTTTTAATCAAACATAGTAACTATATTCATATACCTTTTTTATTTGAACATGTAAACAAAGAGAATCTAAAATCAAAACAAAACAAAACTTGCAAAAATGTCAACTTGGAGGCTCAGCGGGCAGATGGCATTCCGATCATCGCAGTCTTGTAAGACTAGGACGCCTATAATTATTACTCAAATAAGCCTAGTATCATTACCAAACGTTAAAACGTTAAAGAGAAAATCAACAAATTTGGAACAAAAGTTTTTGTGCTAACATGATAAGGGATGTACGTCAAATTCTATCCAATACGAGGAAGCCTGGTAGAGCACGGACTTACCAGCAGGATAAATGAGAAAATATAGGAAGATAAGGATCTTTGTCCCTACAGTGAAGCAGATTTACCTCCGCGAAATTTTTATGAGGACGTGGGCCAAGAAATTAACAGCAATGATTTACTTCCGTGGATCTCGTTGAACCATGTAATACCTATGCGATGCGATGCAAGTGTCTCCATGTGATAAACCTTTGCTGATGCAAGAAAAAGTGTCTCTTGGGCTAGCTGATGCTCCTTAGACTGACTTTGGGCCTCCTTTGTCAAGAGTTGTGGGCGTGCCAGAGTTACCAAGGCAAGCTTTACAGCTAGAAACCATTACAGGACAAGGCACGGACGCACGCGAGTTACCAAAAAGCAGGCGCAGGCGGCTGCCACATGCTTTACCAAAAAGCAGGCGGGCGGCTGCCATGCTACTTATAGGCTCCCCTCCCCTCCCCTCCCCTTACAAAGGCAAGTGAGAGGACTTTGGGCATTAGGCTCCCTTGCCGTTCTTACTCTGCTCATCTTGAGCATTTTCTTTCTTTCTTTCCTCTCGTCGGTGCTGCTGCTCTGCCTGAGGCCACGACATTGTCTTCTCTCTTTCCAGGGCTGCTGCTTTGATCTTCTTTTGGTCCGCTCTCTCTCTCTCACTTCCAGGGCTGCTGCTTTGATCTTCTCTTGGTCCTCTCTCTCGAATTTGCAAGATCTTGCTAAATTAAGAAATGGTGGAAGATAGAAAGATAAGAGATGCAGCTTTTGTCCTGACAAGAATGAACGGTTTCCCCTGCGGAGTATATCCTCATACAAAAACCGGAGGATTTGAAGTAAAGGTTAGGTATGTCTGGATTTTAATTCCAGGTGCATTTTCTGAGATTATCTTGTTTCTGGTATGAAAGTCATTATTATCTACTTATGTGATTGCAGGGATAACAGGAATTCATCCTCCCAGAGAAAATATATATTCTTTGGTAAGTAATTGTAATTCATATTGAGTTTCATGTTTTCCGCCTGCTTTTACTCCCGGGAAGATGAATTTGTGGTAGGGTACCACTGGTGTGAAGAAGCTGTCGCTAGGATTGCGGACAAAGCTATCCTTGTCATGAATGACTGGACGGGTGAAAATCCAGATCCCTCCACTATGAAGCTGAACTAGCTGAACTATGAAGCTGAACTAGCTGAACTATCGCTTAACTGATTATGATCTCAGTTACATAGCTCAGGTTTGACTGCAAAAATGGCTTCTTTTTAAGCATTACGCTATGCATCTCTATTATAAGTTTTGATAACCGTCAATGCTATAACCGTCAATGCTTTAGTGTTTGTTAACTGGGCGAAAGTTCCAAAGGCATTCGCTTCTCTGGAAAATAATCAAAATTTTACTCTACCCATTAAAATACCATGCAGAAAAGAGACGTAAACGAGCGGCAATTTAATACCCTTAATTGAATTCCCAACACATATGCAAGAATCACAGGGCGGCAAATGCTGTGTGTTCATGTGTAAAAACTAAAAACTGATCCTGACTTCGAACGGTTTGTTTTACAGATCAAGGCCCTGCAAAAAGATGAAATGATCTGCAAACTAAGAACTGAGGCCGGAGATTCCAGAGGTTGTGCACAGGTGAGATTTATATTCATTGATCTTGTACATATAATTTTAAGTATGTCCAGGGTTTCTTCATCTATTGTATGTTTGTACTGTTTGTTGTGGTTCCAGGGTTTGGTTCCCCATGCTAGGGATGATCTTGAGTACGCCATAAGACGCAGGCAACTAGAGATGTAGAAGTAATACAGATTTTCTTCACATTCTGGATCTCTCTTACTCTATTTTATCAAAAACCAAAACACCATGCATGAACTATCATTAAGTTTAGTGTTGCAAGTGGTCGTCCCGCGGTCCCGCTTTCCTTTCTTGCAGAACGCATCCGCTTGTCTTCTTTACTGCGTTTTCTAAGATCTTGATTTTGATATTATGATGATCCTTTAATTTGTACAAAATACAAAATAAAATAGACGACATATTCCAATTATCGTGTTGGCCAACCAAATGCATCTGATGTAACAAATAAAAAAGATATGGAAGACCGAAGGAGGCTCTTTACTGTTAACGACCGATTTCAAATCATTTTTTTGGACGGGGATCAATAGAAAAATCTTCCTCTAAAATCCAAGTAACTTTACGCACATTAGAATCATGGGGCCAACTATACGTTCCGTTTTTCTGCTTTTCTCTCTAGCTGTATGTCTGCTAGCCACTACCCTCTGTTTTAAAGAATATCTTTCTGTCTCTGGCATCTTCCTACTCTCATTTTAAAGAGCAGCAAAAATATCTCAAAAGAGGTTCGGATGTTTAGAGAGTCGGAAAAAATGGTCGAGCGTGCCATATTCAATAGTGGAAAAAGGCACTCACATACCGTTCTTCTGTGTCTCCGCTACCGTCACTTGAAAGCATGGTTCTAGGAGTTACAAAATATATCGGGTCCAGTCGTTTAGAGAATCAGAAAAANAGTTACAAAATATATCGGGTCCAGTCGGTTAGAGAATCAGAAAAAGTGGGCAAGTCCGTGACATTCAAAGCCATTGATTTCGGGTATGAATTTGACCTCCAACCGTATTTGCCATGAAATTTTTTTATGATACTTTGCAAAATCTTTGAATGTTAAATTTATAAATTTTTTAATATAATATAATTCATACATTAAAATTCTTAATATTTAATTATGAATCTTCAAGTAAAACCTTTAATTGTTTCTCAAAGTGAAATCTTTTTCAGCCTAATTATTATTCTCAAATTTTATTTAAGTAAAATTTTTCATTGAAATTTATAAATTTTTTAATATAATATAATTCATACATTAAAATTCTTAAATATTTAATTATGAATCTTTAAGTAAAACCTTTAATTGTTTCTCAAAGTGAAATCTTTTTCAGCCTAATTATTATTCTCAAATTTTATTTAAGTAAAATTTTTCATTGAAGTTTGATTTTAATTACTTTACAGTGCATTTATTATCAAAATCAAATTAAATAATATTTATGTTTCTACCAAAACTATATACAAGTAATAGACAAGAAAGTGTTCTTTTCTTAGGAGAAAAAGAAACTAAAAAAATGGTTTAAAATGCTCTTGGTTCTCTTCAAAGATAAAAAATTGCAATGGTCTATTATTAAATAAATTGCAAAATTTATTATCAAAATCAAATTAAATAATATTTATGTTTCTACCAAAACTATATACAAGTAATAGACAAGAAAGTGTTCTTTTCTTAGCAAAAAAAGAAACTAAAAAAATGGTTTAAAATGCTCTTGGTTCTCTTCAAAGATAAAAAATTGCAGTGGTCTATTATTAAATAAATTGCAAAATTTATGTGAGAAAATTGTGCATAAGTAACTTTTATTTGTATTAAAAGCTGATTAGTTTCTATAAGACTAATAAAAGTAGTTAAAACTTTATGCTCAAACTAGCATTACTATTTTTGATTGTGGATAAATTATGTAAGTATCCACTTCATGCAATGAAGAAAGAAATACTTGGATTAAGGTACTCTTTTATATGCTTTTTAAAACTTTCTATGGACAACTTATTCTTAACTTTTCTTACCAAATCCAACAAAAAAATCTGAAATGGATGCCCTATATGCATAAAGGCTAAAACCATTGGTCGAACCTTTCATGAGCAAATTTAGTTAATGATTTTATCATCTCCCTTTCAATGTGATAATATCTAAACTAATAGTATTAATTAATGATGTTTTAAAGAAATCTTTCATGTTATTATGCCAAGAGTTATAATATTTTCCAAGTTTTTCAAACTTGTATTTAAAATTTTTGTAAGTATTTTACGTTCAAAATAGAGCAAAATATGTAAAAAGTCTTACAAATTCACACAATGATAAGGATTTTAATAAATTTTGGGTTGACTCAACTCCTAGTTAGCCCAAATTCTAATACTTCTAAGGTATGGATGAACCATTTAAGCTATGAGGATTTTGTGAAGTGAAAACCCATACTTGAAAAACTCCTAGTTAGCCTAAATTGTAATGCTTGTAATGTAGGGATGAACTATTTAAGTTATGACGATTCTACATATTATAAAACACTACTTAAAAGTATTTGTTGGGTATTTTGAGCTTGGTTCGGCTTAATTGCATAGGTTCAAGCTTCTGTTTGCATGGTTTCTTCTTACCACATCAACTTGTAGAATCGCCTATTAGAACTATTTTTTAGTTTTACAATAGATTATGCTTTAAATGGCTTCTCTCTCTACCACATTAGCTTCTAGAACAAGCGCTCATTTGAAATTGGCCTTTAGAAGCATTTTTTAGTTCTATAAAGGCCACCCAAAATGGTTCTACTATGTCAGCTTTGTACATATAGGACTTGGTGGGACCCAGATCAGTCCATCTTCATCACATCTACTTAAATAGAATTTAACATAGCTCAAGATTTTTCTCTAGAATTGTTTTTGGTTTTACAATGTCACATTTAGTTTTACCATATCTATGTTATGTGCAACTTTTAGCTATTAATCTAGCTTAGAATTGGCCATGCAAATGAGTAAACTCAAAAACACATATCAAGCTCTAAAACTAATTTTGATTCTACAAAATCTAGCCTTGAACATTTTGCCATGTTAATGAATAAAATCAACCTCTACAACCATATTTTAACTATAAAAGAGCTATGATAAAGAGAGAGGCTTAATGCCATGTTCAACAAAGCTCATGTTATACAAACACAACTAAAATATAGGAAAGCTTAGCACTAAAGGGCTTTACTATGCCATGTCAACACAAGGAGTGGAAGCACTTTAGAACCAAATATTGATTCTATGAGGGCTACGCATCATTTAGAATCAAAGAGCTCTCTAAAAGATCTTGGCTACATAAGTGATACATTGTTTAGAGCGAGAATTGGTTCTACGTAGGCATTGAAGATCTAAGAGTCAAATCTAATCAATCATGATCATGAAGCTTATTTTAGAACTAAGAAATGGTTTTACTTAGCCTAGCCTCTTCTCATTAAACCATGAAAAAAAAGTAGTGGGCATAAAATAAAAAGCTCATTTATTACAAAATCCCATCTTATCAAAAAGGGTCATCATGATTAGCTTTGAAATCTTAATAAGCTAAAGTTGTAGAGGGCCATTATATGAAAAAGCTAAAAGCTCATATTGTTGCAGAAGTTTGCCTAAGCCTCATTAACAAAAAATATAGGGGTAGTTAAATGAAATTGAAAGAGCTATTATCTCTAGTGCTAGTTGAGCTCATTGTTTTTGTAGGAAACATAGGACCATTGACACTAAAAGTGAAATGATAGAATACTTCCTCCTCTACTAAGATTTTAATGCTTCTTTCCACTCATACCAAAAG
>MNCI01007832.1:147802-159589 GCA_015680685.1 Gnetum montanum
ATTGCACACTATCCAAATAAAAAGAAAGATGAGAAGAATAAAAAAAATCAAATGGTAAGGTTCAAGCCAAAAAGCACTTAACATAGGTTTAAAAATTTAAAAGCTTAATTAGCTAAGATACAAAGCCAATTAGAGTGTTCAAAAAATAGTGTAGAAATTGATCATTTTAAGGGAAATTATTTTGCTCATTTTACTCATGCTAAAGTAAAAATTGATGATTCTAATGTTGACTTACTTTCATTTTCAACTATTCTTGAAGATTATAAATCATATGATGATTTTCTAGGCTTTATGGATACTAACTTATGTGAACAAGAAAATATTAGATCATCTTAAACTATAATTTCATGTAAAGATAAAGGTGGATTGAGCTCATTAGATACAATTAAGACATAGCATGAAGAAGTTGATGATGTTGACATGAAAGGGATAATGAAATAATTAGAAATGGTGATTAAGATCAATGAGAAACTAAACAAACTACTTAAAGGGTAATAAGAAGTCAAGAGCCACAAGATGAAGCCTAAATCAACTGAATAAGAAAATTTAAAGATAAAAGAGGAAGTTTGGCTACTAAAGAAGAATATAATAGGTAAGACTAGTCAAGCTAGGTTTGATCTATTTAATAAGTTTACATGTAGCTTAGAATAGCTCAAGGATATAATTAATAATGGATGATCAAGAAATGATAAGAGGGGTCTTGGCTACAAGTCTAGTTCCTTAACAAAGCCATATTCATCAAAAGCATCAACTTAGAAGATAAAAGCCAAACATAGCCTCCACAATCATGTGGATTCACAAACAAGTAAGAAATTCTTCCTATTCCAAGAATTCTAATAATCAAGTATGGTCCAAGATCGATAGCCAATTTTTTGCAAGGATATGATTTTAATTACGTAATTTTAGGTCATAAAGTAAGGAATTGTAGAACTAGTAACCTTTGTCAATATGGAAGTATGTGTTACTTCCATGCTACTATGCATTTTCCAAGAAGTAAGAAAACATGGTACCAAGTTTGAAGACTAATCAATAGAAGAGCTCTTCTTATTTAGTTAGGCTTAAAGAGCTCTTGCAACCCAATGATATGGTTTATTGATAGTGGTTTTTATCAAAAAATGACCAATGATAAATCAAAATTTATCATACATAAACCCATTAATGGAGGCAAGGTAAGCTTTAGTGACAAAGGTAAGAGAGTGAAAACAGGAATTGGCTTAGTCAAAATTAATAATGAGTTCCCTAAAGTTCATAATATCTATATTGTTGATGGCTTAGATTACAATTTACTAAGCTTAGGATAGTTTTTAAGAGAAGGTTATAATATCCATTTCACAAATGAAAAATGTATATTAGTGAGGAGTCATGATATCAAACCCCCAATATTAGATCCCTGATATTGGACCCTCGATATTAGATATGCGATATTGGAGGTGCTGAAGCGATATCAGGCATGCGATGTCAGAACCTGTCTCATTGGCTATAAATAAGAGACAGGGGCTCTTGGTTTGGCATTTAGTTTTTAGTCCCTTAGCTGAATTCTTGCAATTTTTCCTTTCTAGAGCTAGAATTATTTTGGAGTGCCCGCAATAGGAGTCATAAAGTGAATGGATCTTTATTTGAGCATTGTGTAACTGAGCACACCTTGTGACTAGAAATAAAGATGAACTTTATGATAAACCTTGCAACATTTAGAATAGCTTAATTATTGCATTTTATGTTATTTACTATTATTTGATGCTTTCAATAGTTAATTGATGTTATTTCTATTGAATTGTTAATTATCAACAAATTAGCACACTCAGCACAACCACTTCAAGCATACATGGAACACTTGGTAACCCAGTAACAACTAGCGTTTGGTAATCCTAATAGTGTTACACTGGTTCATGATGTGTCTGGAGAGTGGAAATGGATGTTGGTGTTAGGATTTGATTTATATTAAAGTTATAAAAAATTCATTAGTTAATTAAATCTTTTCATTGCACACACTTAGGAGATTAAGAGAGAAAAGATAAAAAGCATAAAAATCATATACCTCAAGTTTACTTAATCATACAATTGTGTCTTACAAGTAAGCTTGGAAAGACAATGATTGCATAACCCATCCTTGTTCTATGTAAGTGCATAAGCACTTAATCCTTGGAGTTCAACCAGATCATGTGTGAATGCTCGTATTCATATGGTTGGGCATAGGGGTACCTTACCACTCATCATTGGCACCATTGCTGAGGATTTTGTTGTTTGTGCACTGATTAGGACTTAGGGAATCCTTCCATCGTTGGAACGAACCCTTAGGGTTAGTTATCCTACAATCATCGAAAAATATTATTGCACACTAAATAATCAATCATATCTCCTTTTTCTTATGAGAGTGCTTCACTGCCTAGGTCTAACACCATGAACAATCAGAGGTAGAGTGCACAAGATAATCCACCAGTACCCCAAAAGTTTTTCTTGGTATACACTCATCCCAATGAGTATGTACTAGACTTTACCTTTATCCTCCATCAGGATGAATAGTTGCGATGGTGTGATTTAGAAGGTAACATAGTGTTACCTCCTGATCACTCAATCCCAAGCATGCTTCTTCGTGCTCTCACACGAATTGGTATGCAGCACTTACAAGCAGAGTATGTTGTGCATGAACACGACTCAAGAGAGTATCGACCCATGGAGGCACAACATCAAAGGGACCTACAACATGAGAGACATTACAAATATCTGAAGGGAAAGTGGTCTTAGGATGTCTCGTATGTCCTAAGTGAAAATGAGGGTGGTGAACCTGTCTTAGGAGGTTTTCCACAAAACAATGTTCCTCTCATTAACTTTAGTCAAGGAGCTATGTATCAGAATCTTCACTCAACTATTCATGACCCAGGTTCTAATACCAATAGACACAAAGTATACATAAAAAGAATATGAACACACGACAATGATAGACATTTTTATCATAATCACGATCGAGACCACAACCACCAAAGAGAAGATGACAAGCTCCGTCACGATGTCGATCCTCTTGCCTTTCCAACTTTATCATCTCCTTCCGCCTCTCCTTCGGGATCTAAATGCAATCACAAGGGACAAGACCATGAGGATAATGGTAGGTGAAATAGACATCATAGCCAAAATAGTAAAGAAAGGGGATGAGGGCATTCTAGAGAGACACATCACGAAAGAAGAGAGAGTAAGGAATAGCATAGGCATCGTAGATGTCATAGATAGTACGATCATGATGAACCCCTACTTTCCACCTAAAGTATGTTAGATATAATAGAGGCCATTAGGATTCCAACAAGGCACTAGAAGGACAGTAGGATCAAAAGACTAGACATAAATAACATCCCATGATTTGAAGGGGGATACAATGCTAATCTTCAAAATCATCTACAAGCATTCCACGATGAATGTGGCTTGCAAAATATAAAAAATGAGTGGAAAAAATGAAAGTTGTTTCCATGAACATTAATCAAGGAAGCAGAAAGATGGTACTAGTCCTTAGAATTGGAATCCATTTGTCGATGGAGTACCACATTAGAGCTATTTAATGATAAGTATCAAATGTACTCCTAGGTGTCCAACTTACGTAAGAAAATCTAAGGATGAAAACAAGGAGGACACAAACCCTTGGATGCTACCATGGTCCTATATTATATCTTATTACATTGTTGTGTTGGCCATGGTTACTCACAAAAGGAACAACTATGTCATCTTGTAGATGGGCTTAGGTATGAAATGTGAAGAACCCTTGGGACTTACACCCAAGGAAGGCTATCCAAGCTCAAATCCCATCAAATACAAAGATTGCTGAAGCAAGTTGCCAAGGAGGAAGGTGAGTTAAGGAAAAGAGAAAGTGCAAAGGAGTACAATAGAGATCCTTCCCTCCAAAAGAAGAAAATTAGATTTTTCAAAGATGAAGAAGAGTCATCACTTGAGGAGATGGTGAATAAAAAGACCTTGCCCATTCAAAAAAATTTGTAAGAAGTATCAGCAAAGGTAGATCAAATGTGGAACTCCCTAGATGATAGATTTCAAACTGTTCTAAAAATAGTAGAGGAGTCTAGAGAACAAACTAGTGACTGAGAGAGAAAGAAAAAGAAAGAAGCTGAGTATGCATGTAACAAAGGTAAGGCCAAAGTTGCCATAATTGAAGAGGTTGTGGATTTGAACACAAATAATGATGGCAGATGTGAAATTTACCAATATAACCATCCTAAAGGATGTTGCCTAGTAGTGTCACATCTACAAGAGTTTGGGGTGTATGCACTAAACCCATGATTAAACAGATGACAAACACCTAGAAGGTTATCTTATCCTCAAGGTAATCCAAGGTAGTTCCACCAACCCTTGACATATTATCCGAGTGAAACTCCACCATAACTAAATGAATAGTATCAATAGTGGCAACACCCACAATCATGGGGAATGCCACTACCATGTCAAAAATACCCTTTTTGTCAATGTCACCCATATGGGTACTATGTTTAGTAGTCAATCTGTCCACATGACTCTACTAGTCACATTGCTCCTCAGCCTTACTACCAAACCCACAAGTACTATAGAACTCCTTCTCCTAGAAGTGATGTTTCACATACGTACTATCGTTCTCATCTGATTGCACCTCTTCCACCCTTAGATCCATTACCACCTACTCCAACTATGCAAGGAAAGCTTCCTACCCAACCACAACAACATAACACTACAAGGGCTCTCAATCCCTACTATCGATTTAGACAACTGATCAAAGAAAAGACCTTTCTTTAGAACCAACAGTCCAACCAAGTCCTTAAGTCCTTACAACCACAAGCGGCTAATTCTCCAAATGCCTCACCATCATTCAAATCTTCAAAGCTTCCTTCAAACCAAAAATCACACTCAACAAACATTATCATGTTAAATCACACCATCACTGATTGGATTAAAGCTAGCCATCTTCCTAGCAAATTCTCTGATCCTGGAAGTCCTCTTATATATTTGCACATCTCTAGAAATAAACCTTGCAAAGCTCTTTTGAATTTAGATTCTAGTGTTAACTTAATCTCTCAAGAAATGTACAAAGTCTAGAACTTACCTCTACTAAAAAAGAGTAACATTCATTTAGAGTTGGCTGACTAGTCCATCACTATCCCATTAGGACTAGTGAGGACATTATCATCATTGTTTGTGGGTGGTCGTATCCAGCTGATTTCCTAGTAATCCAAGTCAACAACTATAAGGGGAACCTCCCAATCATAATGGGAAGAGCATGGCTGAGTACAATTAATGCATGCCTAGGAATACATGATCTTTCCCTAGAAATATCAAAAGAAAATATGTCTGGAAAGATCAAGAAGAAAAAGGTTCCATGCATTGCATACAGTGGCATAGGGTGAAACTATGTGTAGAAGCCCTGGTTTGTACAATGCTTAACATTGCCTGTAGGCAACTAGTGTGTACAAATAACTGACATACAAAGATGCCTATATGCAGTAGCCACAAGATAGGAAGGCACCCAATGGTTGATAGCTGACCTAGAGAGCAATTCAACTTTATGCATGGGACCAACTGAGAGCTTTACTTGTGCCTATATCAATAGCATAGATACATTAGAGCAAGTCCATCAGCAACTTCCAAGTCCTGACATCAAAAATATCAATTGGGGGAAGCTATAAATCCTTGATGAGTTTAAGCAAGAGCCCCTTGAGTTAAAACTATAGCCCATTAGTATGGAGTATACGTTTCTCAAGAATGGAAAATCAGTAATCATTAACGCTAAGCTTGCTCCTGAACAAAAAGAAGAATTACTGAAGATGATAAAAAAATGGTTAAATTCCTTTGCTTGGTCATATTCTAAATTAAATGAAATAGATCCTAGGATATGCCAACATATAATCTACACTAAATCCTCTATGAAGCCTTAATGACAACCTTAGAGATGACTGAACCCAAAGCTTAAGCAAGCAGTTAAAGAAGAAATTGAATAACTTCTAAAGGTTGGGTTCATCTACCCCATTGCTGATAGTGAATGGGTTAGTCCATTAGTCATTGTGCCTAAAAAGGAAGGTAAATGGAGGGTGTGTATAGACTATAGGCTATTAAACATGACAACATTTAAAGACCATTTCCCATTGCCATTCATTGACCAAGTCTTAGATACAATTACAGGGCATTTCTACTATAGTTTTTTGAATGGTTATATTGGGTACAATCAAATTCAAATGGCATCAAAAGACCAAGCCAAGACTACATTCATGAGTTCTTGGGGGACATTTGCATATAGGCAGATGTTGTTTGGCTTATACAATGCCCCAACAATGTTTCAATGTTTGGTTCTTAGTATATTTCAACAACAAATAGGAAATGGTGTGGAGGTTTTTATGGATGATTTTTCTACCTATGAAGTGGACTTTGAATAAGCATTGGGCCAATTATAGGAGGTACTAAAATGATGTGTAGAAACAAAACTAAGGCTCAATTAGTAAAAAAGCCACTTAATGGTCCAAGAGGGCATTGTATTAGGGCATAAAATTTCACAAACAGGGATGGAGGTAGATCCTGAAAAAATTAAGGTCATCCAAGGAATCACTCATCAACCTGAAACTATAAAATATGTCTAATCATTCCTTGGACATATTGGCTATTATAGATGCTTCATCGAGAACTTTTCAAAGATTGCAAAACCATTGGTAGAATTAACGAAAAAGGATGTACCCTTTGAATGGACTAAGGAATGTGAACTAGATTTCCAAACCTTAAAGTAGAAGCTCATAAAAACACCCGTTCAACAAGCTTTTGGTCGGCCCAAACCATTCCATATAATGACTAATGTGTTCAATTTTGCTTTAGGAGTTGTACTTACATAGTTAGTTGACCAAAAATGTCCCTATTACATTCACTATGCAAGTCGAAGTATTATCAACTCAACTACACTATAACAAAACAAGAGTTAATGGCTATGGTGTTTGCAATAGAAAAATTTAGGCACTATGTATTAGGCTATAAGATATTTTTACACATGGATCATAGTGCAATTTAGTTCTTGATGAATAAACCAATGTTGAGCCCTCGCATCATACGATGGCTCATGATCTTGCAAGAGTTTGATCTTATAATAATCGATTGTAAAGGCACCAAGAATGTTATTGTTGATCATTTATCTTAGTTACAATGGGACAACAAAGAAGAAAAATATCCAATTTCTAACCACTTCCCTAATGAACTCCTCTTTGTAGGTGTAGTAAACAATCAATTAACCATAGATACAAATTGGTATAGTCGCATTCTTACCTATTTTCTCACACAAGAAACACCACAAGGGATAGATGTTAAAAAGAAACAACAGTTTCTTCATTGAGTCAAATATTTCATGGAAATTGATGAGATGCGATTAGCACAAGCCACGATATCGCATCCCATGCGATATCGCGTACATGATATCGTGTCTTTTCCTACGATATCGCGTACGTGATATCGCGGTCCGTTTCCATATCTATAAATAAGAGGCGACACTCCCCTCATTTCATAGTTAGAGTCAGAAGTAGAGAAGCTCTAGCAGATTGATCACCCCAGAGATAGAATATTTTCCATGTGCCCGCAGTAGGAGTCCCCCAAGTGAACGGCTCTTTATTCGAGCAGCTTTGTACCTAAACGCAAGTTGTGTACGGCAATAAAGAAGAACTTTGTGGATAAACCTTGTAGTACATGGATAGGTTTATTTAATGTTATTTATCACTTTCCTAGTAACGTGGCATGAGTACGACTTGGTTACGAGTGTTGATGAATGTGTATGGCTAGCCAAGGAATAGGCTACTCATCACAATTAGATTCTCTCACCCTTCTCTCCTAGAATGTGGGATAAGTACGAGTTTACTAAGAGCACCTACGGGTGTGTACGACTAGTCAAGGAATCGGCTACTTATCACACTTAGGCTAGTTAAGTGCCTCAGTACGACTGCTTCAAGCACGTGCGTTACGTGTGGTAATCCCAATAATGATTAGCGTTTGGTAGCCACAGTTGCACAGTTCAGGGTGTGTACGGTAAGTGGGAACGGATGCTGATGCTAGTTAATTTAGACTTAGATCCTTAGTTAGAGTTAGTTAGTTTCTTCAACCTTTCACCGTTTAGCATAGGAGATAAACCTGAAAAGACCAAAAAAATCATATACCTTGGACTTACTTAACCATGCATCGTGACAACCACAAGTAAGTCTAAGAAGACAACGAATGACTAACCCCAAGTGCTCCATAGGGTGTTAGGCATTTAGTCTGCAGAGTTCGACCGGATCGTGCATGCTACGCTTGTTTTGCATGGTGGAGTGTAGGGGTACCTCGCCACTCATCATAGGTGCCATTGCCGGGGACTAAGTGTTTGTACACCTAATAAAACATAAGGGAAATCACTCACATTTTTGTGAGCCTTAAAGAACCTTTGGGTTAATCAGTTAAATAAGAACATATTTAACAGTGAATAGCACACCCATAAAATGGCTTCTTCTCATAAAGCTAACTCACCTAGGAATAACACAGAAGACAGTCAACGACATACACATAACCTAGATCAGCTAGTGCCTCAACAACATAAGATGACATATACTCATCCCGATGAGTATATTCCTTATTTTACTTTTGTTCTCCATCAAGACGAACAATTGCGGTGGAGAGATCTGCAAGGTAACATCATGTTACCCCCAGATCGATCAATCCCTAACATGCTCTTCTGTGCCTTGGCACAGATTGACATGCAAGAACTATTCGCTGAATACATTGCAGATGATTTCAACACAAGGGATTATCATCCCATAAATGCCCAACGTATTCTGGACGAAAGGCAGGAGAACCAAGATACATTGTTGAAGGGCAAGGTCCCCCATGTCCTTAGTGAAAGAGGAGACGAGGAACCCCTCACACTGGGTTTCTTAGAAAATGATGTTCCTCCTCCTGACAATGGTGAAGAGGTTAGGCATCAGGGCCTTCGATCAACTGTACATGCTATAGGCTCTGATCCCCGTGAGCACCAACTGTTCACGGCAGGAACAACCACTCACACTAAGGACGGACACTTAGATTGTTACAACGATCGAGGACGAAGCAGCCGAAGAGAAGGTAAGAAACATCGCCATGGTGATGGATCCCCTTCCTCTTCTCCTTCATCTCACCATTCACACTCTCCTTCCACATCTGAGCGCAGCCACCATGAGCATAAAAGGGAGGATAAAAGTAAAGGAGATGAAAAACCTCAACAGGAAGGTCGAGAGGAGTTAGGACAAGGGCAAGGATGTAGGGAGAGTAGGGAACCACCACGAAGGCATCACAGACATCATGAAAGAGATGATCATGACGAACCCCTACTCACAACCCGAAGCATGCTAGACATCACAGAGGTAGTTAGGATCCCCACAAGGCACTTAAAGGATAGCAGGATCAAGTGTTTGAACATAAATAATATCCCACGTTTTGAAGGGGGATACAACGCTGATCCTCAACATCATTTATAGGCATTCCACGATGCCTGTGCCTTACAAAATATAGATAATGAGTGGCAGAAGCTTAAGTTATTCCCAAGGACACTCATCAAAGAAGCAGAGAATTGGTACCAGTCCTTAGAACTAGAAACCATCAGGAGGTGGAGTACGATGCTTGAACTATTCAACAACAAATATCAGACATACTCCAGAGTGTCCAATCTGCGTAAGTGGATCCAAGGTTGGAAACAAGGTGCTTATGAATCCTTGGATGCTGCCATGGCCCGCTACTATACATTGTTACATCGTTGCCTGGGCCATGGGTATGCTAAGTGGGATCAACTTCGCCACATCGTGGATGGGTTAAGGAATGAAACGAGAAGAACTCTTGGGACTTATGCCCAAGGGAAGCTTTCCCAACTTAGGGCCCATGAAGTTGAAAGATTTTGGAACAAGTAGCGCAAGAAGAGGGTGAGCTACGTAAGAGGGAAAGTGTGGAGGAGTACAACCACGATCCCTCCCTTCGAAAGAAGGGAGTGAAATTTTGTGATGAAGAGGATGAGTCACCAATCAAAGAGTTGGTGAATCGGAAAAATTTGCCGATCCAAAAGTTAACAACCGAGGTATCGGCCAAAGTAGACCAAATGTGGGATTCCTTAGACTCAAGAATTGAAACAGTCTTGAAAATTGTAGAAGAGTCTAAGGTAGAGCAAAGTAGTGACAAAGGAAAGAACAGGAGGAGATATTTAAGCCCTGCACATAACAAGGGTAAAGGGAAAATCACTAACTCCGATGTGGCTATAAATTATGACACAGACGATGATGGTGGATGTGAGGTCTGCTACTATGACCATCCTAAGAAATGTTGTCCTATTATCTCACATCTACAGGAGTCTGGGGTGTATGCACTAAATCCAAGACTTAATCAACGGCAAACACCCTAAAGGTTGCCTTATCCACAAGGTAACCCAAGGCAGTTCCCCCAACCCTTAACGTATTATCCAAGTGGAACTCCTCCTCAGCCCATCAGACAGCATCAGCAATGGCAATACCCATAGTCATGGGGGTTGCCATCGCCGAAACAATAGTACCCTTACCGGCAGCCTGATCCTTATGGATATTATGTGCAGTAGCCGATTTCTCCAAGTGACTCTATGGGTCACGCAACCCCCAACCATCACTACCAAACTTGGGAGTACTTCAAAAGGACTCCTTCTCCTCCGGGAGACACTCCATACCCACACCATCCTCCTAATCCATCCGCACCTCTTCCACCAGTAGTTCCCGTAACACATCCTGCTCCAACAATGCAAGGGGAACTTCCTCCTCAACCGCAGCAACGTCACACCTCAAGAGCTGTAAATATTCAGCATGTAAATATCCAACCAGGTGCTAGTTCTAACAACAACTATACAAAGAAGAGACCCTTTTCAGAACTAGTTCTAACAACAAGCGGAGGGGTACATGTTTAGGCCTCTAACCACTAATGCTTCGGAGAACTCTTCAGTCCAACAACTAAGTACGCAAACGGTTATGTTGACACATACCATAACTGACTAGATAAAGGTGGGCCACCTTCCCAGGAAACTATCTGATCCTAGGAACCCCTTAATTCATTTACAAATCGCCAAAAATGCACCACATCGGGCTCTTCTTGACTCAAGTTCCAAAGTCAACTTAATTTCACAAAAGATGTATCAAGCCTAGAACCTGCCCCAACTTAAGAAGAGCAACATACAATTGGAGCTAGCTGACCAGTCCATCACCATTCCCTTAGGATTGGTGGAGGACATTATCACCACTGTGTGTGGGTGGTCATACCCAGCCGATTTTCTGGTGATTGAGGTTAACAATGAAGGGGGTTTCCCCATTATAATGGGAAGCCCGTGGCTAAGTACCATGGACGCATACCTAGGAATCCGTGATCTTTCCTTACAAATTTCTAAGATAAATATTTACGGAAAGATCGAGAAGAAGAAAGTTCCATGCATCGCATACAGTGATTCATCGGGTGATGACATGGAGGATATGTCTCCATGTGAGAGGTGTGCCCATGAAAGTGAGAAACAAAGATGCCTATATGTAGCAACCACACAAGAAGTAGTAGACACCCTGTGGTTGACAGCTACTCGTAAAAGCAGACAAATATGCATGGAACGAACTAAGGCTACAACTCATGCTAACAAGGAAAGCATGTATACATTGGAACATGAGCGTTGCCAACTTCCACCCCTAAATTTAAGATCATCAATTGGGAGAAGTTGGGAACTTCTTAGAAATTCAAACAGACGTTCATTATTTCGAATCTCTCCCTTGCAACTCAATCATGGGGGAGATGGCCACCTATGCT
>MNCI01007832.1:166105-198520 GCA_015680685.1 Gnetum montanum
TAGCAACGACTAGCGTTTGGTAATCCCAATAGTATTACACTAGTTCAGGATGTGTTTGGAGAGTGGGAATGGATGCTGGTGTTAGGATTTGATTTATATTAAAGTTATAAAAAATTCATTATTTAATTAAATCTTTTCATTGCACACACTTAGGAGATTAAGAGAGAAAAGATAAAAAGCATAAAAATCATATACCTCAAGTTTACTTAACAATAAAATTGTGCCTTACAAGTAAGCTTGGGAAGACAATGATCGCATAACCCATCCTTGTTTTGTGTAAGTGTCATATGGATGATTGTCAATCTTTTGATGTAGCTAGGTTTAATGTCAGTAAATATTTATTTTTTAATATTAATGATTATACTAGAATGTCATGGCTAATGTGTATTGAAGAAAATTTTGGTGTATTTAAGCATTTTAAGGCATTTAAAAGTTTGGTTGAAACTAAAATAGAACTTAAAATCAAAGCTATTATGATTATAAATGGAGGTGAGTTCATATCAAATGAATTTTATGAGCTATGTAGAAATTCAAGTATTAAGAGGTAGTTCTATTTAGCTAGAACACTTGGGTAGAATAATGTTGGTAGTTCTATTTAGCTAGAACACTTGAGTAGAACTATACTTGAGATAAATCAATCAATGAGAAGTGAGAAGAATGTTCCAAAGTATCTATGGAATGAGATAGTCATAATTGTTATGTAAATCATCAATAGATATTTGGAAAGAGTTGATAATGATAAGACTTCATATTAAATATGGTATGATAAAATGGCTCATGTCTAGTATTTTAGAATATTTTATAGCAAGTGCTATATTAAGTATTAACAAAATGCATACAAACTTGATAGTTAATGTAATGATGATTTGTTTGTTATGTATTCAAGCCATTCCAAGCTTATCAGTGCCTATATTTAAAAACATTAAAAGTTTTTGAATCTTCTCAAGTTAAGATTGATGAATTATTAGAAGAAGCTAATAATGTGGATAAGAAAGGTATAAATGTAGAGGAAGAAAAAAAATTACGATGACATTCCAACATTTAAAAAAGCTGATGAGATTGAAGAAGAGTAGCTAGTTTTTGTTGATAAAGTAGAAATAGAGCAAAAGGATACACCTGATGATGATGCAAAAAAGATAGTGATTCATATCCATAATAGATGCCTCCACAATGAACAACAAGGTACCCCTATGCTCAACCATATGAATCACAAGCATTCACACACAATGGAATTGAATTTTGTAGACCTTAAGTTCCCAACTACACAAGTTCTAGGATGTGAAAGCTAACTATGATAGTCATTGTCTTCTCAAGTACACTTTTGGAGCTTAATTGTATGGTTAAGTATAATCAAGATACATGATTTTTATTATTTTATAATTTATTCATCTACGATTAACAACAAGTTGAAACTCAACTTATAAATCTATTAAACTAATCTAATTGCTAATTAATAACTAACTATTCTAACATAAGTATTCAGTCCAACTTTTTGTGCACATCCTAAACACATATAATGTTGTTGGGTTACCAAACATTAAACATTGCTAGGATTACTAAGAATCATATGCATGCTTGAAGTGGTCATACTTATGTGCTTAATTAAATGCTATTTAATATAGCTAGATTACTTTAGCTTAATTACTTGGTAGTATGAAATGAAGTTACAGAAAACATTAAATACATGAATAAAATATTTAAGCTAGCCAAGGTGCTGCAAGGTTTGATTAGAAAGCTTATCTTTATTATTGCACACACTACCATGCTTAGGTACAATAATTCTTGAATAATGATCCATACACTCAATGACTCTAGCTACAGGAACTTTGGAAAATATTCTAACTCTAGGGACAAGAAACTATAAGATCTTTGCTATGCTATGACAAAAACTTATGTCCAAACCATGTGCCTAAGCGTTATATTTATAGGTTGCCACACACCTCATGATATCAGATATTCGACATTGCATCTTGGGATCTAATCTCACATATCCAATATTAGGGCTATGATATTAGATATATGATATCAGAGCCAGACAAAATATGATTCATCATACCCCCATAATTGAATAAAAACTTGTCCTTAACTGAACAAGAAGAGAAACTAGTTCCTTACAAAATATTGGGAAGGTATGGGATTATTGACTGATATGCAAACTGACTCAGATGGAATAGAGANAATTTTGACACATAAAACTAAGACATCAAACAAGAACATGAAACTAGTAGTGGGGTGAGACATGGAAAGTATAGATGAATGAGAGAGAGAGTGGAATGGACTTCTGAATTAAGGTCGCATGAAGTCCCTTATGAATTTTATGGTTAAATGACTTGATAGAATCTATCCTTAGTCTAGACCAAAACCAACCACATTCAGTGACTTCGCATCACCACTCTAAGACCAGTCCACCCCCTTGAAATGTAAGAGGGCTCCCATAGAACAAACACCATTTCTTATTTAAGAAGAAAAGAGAACAAGGAAGTGAGAGAGGGCCTTAGTTAGAGGGAACCTTCACGCATGGGTAACATGTCTTTCTAGTCTCATAACAACTGCTTATAGGCCATTTATTTTGACTAAAGGGTATGCTTTGAATTTCCATGATTTTTTTGTATGGAAACCACATCGTGAAAAGACTTATTTAGCTTTCTATTATTGGTCAACATGGAATAGTAAGAAATCCATGAAAACAAACATGCATCCAAGTAAATAGAAAGGCACATAAAGTATTGAGTCCCCTTGAAGTCACACCCTATTCAAACCTTTAAATCTTTTCAAAATTTGGAAACTACCAAGGTGACAAGTTTATTAAAGTTTTATTAATGAATAAGGGACCTCATACTTCTAGAACAAGAAAAACCATAGAGTTTGTAGGTGAGTGGATGTTATGGAATTACTGCCTATTTCATGAAAAAGAAACCATATCCTAGTTATCAATAACAAAATTCAAAGCTAGAATCCAGACACCAACAATCAAATAACTGAATAGCACATGCCCACATCAAACAAACCACATTGTACCCAACTGGTAATAAATCATGTTATTAATATTAAAACACAATAAGAAACTCACATTTAAAATAAAGGAAAATATACAAAAAATTGTAAAATGTTTAAGAAAAATAAAATGTACTAATGATGTTCTAAAATGAAAATTTTGAAAAATTAAAAACATAAAAAAAGGTGTAAGATAAAGAATGTGTAAAATAAAAAGTTGTAAAAATAATAAGGTGTAAACAAAAAGATGAAAAATTAAGTAGTTGCTTATATAGTTAGCATGGATGGCCATCTCTCCCATGAGTAAATTGAAATGAGAAGATCTGAAAGATTGAGCATGGTTGTCCATTTGATGAGGCATTTGTTGCAATGGCTTGCTTAGGATCGTGAAAAGGTTTGACTTGTTGTGTGTTGACTAGTTACTTCTTGCCCAGGCTCTCAGGTTTGTAGATCAACATAGTCCCAAAATGGGAAAGTTTTGTAAATGATATAAGGCCCTTCTCACAACATTTGAAACTTAGTTCATTGAGGTACATATGTGGGATTCCAATAGAGGACCCTATCTCCTAGTTCAAATTTAACTTTCCTAATTCTAAGATCATAGAGCTTTTTGTTGAATGCCTTATGCAAGTTGTTAGATGAAAAGGCCACCAATCAATTTTCATCTAGAAAGTTGACATTTATTAATCTTTCTTTCTATGCTAGACTTAAGCCAAGGTTAATGTCATAGGCTATTGAAAGTGTATAGAGCTCAGATTGGTAATTCTCCATACACTAGCTCATAGGGAGAATAGCCTATAGGGAGTTTCCATGTTGAGTGGTAGGCCCAAAGGGCATCATTGAATTTTGTGCTCTAGTCTCTCCTATATTTGCTAATAGTTCTTATTAGGAACTTTGTGATTTTCCTATTTGTAACCTTAGCTTGACCATTGGCTTGGGGGTGGTAGGGTGTTGTTAGTTTATGTTCAACCTCCAAGTGTTAAATGAGCTTCTAAAAGGTAGTTCCTGTAAAGTGGGTTCCATTATCAGAAATTAATGCACATGGCGCACCAAACTTGTTTACAAAATTCTATTGTACAAATCTAGTAGTAGTAGAAGATTGTATAGTTAGTGACGGCTGTCGCTTATGCCCATTTCATACAATAGTCAATAGCAACTATGATGTACACCTTTTCATTTGAAATGGATGTGATGGAACCTATGAAGTCAATGTCCCATATGTCAAAGGTGTCTAGTGGTTGGATCCATTGTTGATGTCCCTCCATTTGAGTAGTCATTCCACTATCTCATTGGCAGCATTCACAAGAATTGATAAATTGGTGAGCATCCTTGAAACTTATTGGCCAATAATACCCTACCATTAGGATTTTAATGGTTATATGTCTCCTAGCATAGTGGCCCCTACAAGGACCATCATGAGCATCCTTGAGAACATGTAGTTGATCAGCATCAGGGACACACCAATGAACTAAGCCATCAATGCACATCTTGTAGAGGTGTTTGTTGATCTTCATGAAGCATTTCACTTGGTGAAGAAACTATTGTTTCTTTTGGTGGTCCAACACCTATGGCATATCTTGAGTGAGAAGATAGGTAAGAACATTATCATACCAATTAGGCTTTATAGGCAGTTTTTTAGTTATAGCTTCAACAAAGAGGAGTTCATTAGGAAATAGATCAAATAGTGGGCCTTCCTCCTCTTTGTTGTCCCATCACAACTGAGATGAGTGGTCAGTGATCATATTTTCAGTTCCCTTATAATCTACCATTGTAAGATCAAATTATTATAAGATCACCAACCATCTTATGACATGGGGGCTCACCATCGGCCTATTCATGAGGAAGTGAATGGCACTATGGTCCATGAACAAATACTTTGTATCCAAGCACATAGTGCCTAAACTTTTCTACAGCAAACACCACTACCATCAATTCCTTTTTTGTATTTGTGTAGTTTATTTGTGCACCCATAATGGTTTAGCTTATGCAATGAATGTAATATAGATATTTCTTATCATCCAACTACATAAGCATAGCTCCCAAGACATAATTTGATACATTCATCATAACATGAAATGGTCTAGACTAGTTGGGTGCCTATAGAATTGCGGTTTTTACAAGTTTCTCCATTAGCTATTGGTATGCTTTTTCACATTCCTTGGTCCAAAAAAATGCAGCATCTTTCTTTGTTAGCTCAACCAATGGTTTTTCTATCTTATAGAAATTCTTTCTGAATCATGGGTAGTAGCCAATGTGTCCAAGGAATGATCGAACATCTTTAATTATTTCTGATTAGTGAGTAATTCCTTGGATGACCCTTATCTTTTTGAGGTCAACCTCAATTCCTACTTGTGAGATTTTGTGTATCAATACAATTCCTAATTGTGAGATTTTCCAATTATTTTGCAAGTTTGTTTCCATACATCTTTTTAGTACTTGCTTAAGGTGGTCTAAGGCTTACTCAAATATAGCAACATGACTAGAGAAGTCATCCATAAAGACTTTCACTTCACTATTGATTTGTTGCTAAAAGATGCTTAATACAAGGTGTTAGAATGTAGTAGGAGCATTACACAAACCAAAAGGCATCTTGTGATATGAAAAAATCCCCCAGGGACTTGTGAATATTATTTTGGCCTAGTCCTGTAGCATGAACAAGATGTGGTTATAGAAAATTGTAATACTAATGCCTAGATATGGTGTCCAAAACCTAATAAATGAACAATAATGAAAAATGGTCCTTGAGTATTTCCATATTCAACAACCAAAAATCAATGCAAACCCACCACTTACCACCTTTCTTTGGCACAATCATGAGTGGAATAACCCACTCACTATTCATAGTGGAATAGATAAACCCCATCTTGAGGAGTTACTTGGTTTTCTCTTTGATGATCTGTTTCAATTTGGGACTCAATTGCCTCTGTGGGTACCTTTTAGGCTTCATGGTTGGGTTTGTGTAGATGTGATGATGACATATCCTAGGATCAATTCTTGTAAGTTTAGGAAATGACCAAGCAAAGACTATTGATCATTTTTCAACCACATTCAATAACATTTGTTTCTATTCTAAAGCAAGATTTGCATTAATTATTAATAGCTTTCCATTTTTCAAGAATGCATATTCCATGTTGGCAAGTAGAGTTTTTAACTCAAGGGGCTTTCATTTAAAATTTTTAAGAATTTCCAACTCTTCCTAATAGGTATCATCATTTGCATTATTAGAGAGTTAGTGATGAACTTGCTCTAGTTCATTCATGCCTACGACATAAGCACATGTCAAGCTCTCAATAGGTTCCATGCACCTTGTGTTGCTTTTAGGATCAGTGGTTAGCCACTAGGTTCCCTCTTGTTTTGTGGTTGCTATGTACAAACACCTTTGAATATCTATTTTAGGTGCACACTACCTGCATGTGAAAATAGATATTTCATGGATCAAAAATTGCATTTTGTATTACTGTATGCAATACATAAAACCCATTTCTTCTTGATCTTTCTAAATGCATTTTCCTTAGATATCTCTAGGAAAAGATCTCTAATGCCCATTGTTGCATGAATAGTGCTTAGCCATGCCCTTCCCATGATGATTGGGAAGTCCCCTTTGTAGTTTTCACCCTTGATTAAAAGGAAATTAGTAGGATAAGACCACCCATATATAGTGATCACAATGTCTTCCACTAGTCCCAATGGAACAATAATAGACTGGTCTACCAATTCCAATTGGATATTGCTCTTCTTAAGGGGTGGAAGGTTTTAAGCAATATACATCTCATGAGAAATCAAGTTCACACTAAAACTTGAATGAATAAGAGCTTTACATGGTTCATTCCCACTAATCTATAAATAAATAAAAGGACTCCCAACATTAGTTAATTTCTTGGGAAGGTTGTTGATCCAAATCCAATCAGATATGGCATGAGTGAGCATAACAATATGGATTCTAGGTAGTATTTCGTTTGAAGGGGACTTGAAGGAATTAGATGTAGAGAGAGATGGAAAAGCAGGGTTGCCAACTACATGTGTATTTGAGGGCTTAGGTGGATTGTTGGGTTGAGAAAACAACCATTTTCGTGATCTAGTGTCTGAAATACTTGGTTGATGTAGTAGCTGATAGATCATCAACAAGTGAGCCTACTTTCAATGGTCTGTTATAACCTTAAACTGGCAACATGGCCTGCCAAGGCCTTAAACTGGTATCATGGCCCACCATGGCCTTAAACTAGCAACATTGGTAACTTGGATAGCTTGATTCTTATGTGTCATTTATACATTGTAGCATTATAATATGTAGTGATGTTTTATATTCTTTGTTGATGTCTCTTGGGTAAATCCTCTAGACAGCAACAAAGAGGGGCCATTGAAAGACCACAAAATTTTGCATATCATAACCAATCTTAATCATGTAGCTTTCACCCCATGGAGCCTGAGGTATAATTTCATTATAAATATGAAAGTTGTAATCCACAATGAAAAATTTCACATACTTTATACTTTTTGGGCTATAAAATGCCTCATAAGTGTTCAAATCCTCATTTCCCATGTGAAAAAGGTCACCTAGTGTTTATATTTGGGCTTGGGGAGGAAGGTCAAAAATGCCTTTTGCAATTCCAAAAAAATAATTTACTAGGTTTTATGGAGGTAGATATTTTTCTACATTGAAAATACATGCAAGGAGGTTGATCTCACCTACCCCAAATGTGGAATGATGGGGGGTTTGAAAATTTTTTCCCTTTCAACATGGAGACCAAAGGCACATTTTGAAAACTTTTCCCCCAAACTAGAAAGTTTTTCCCCAACTTGGAAAGTTTTCACCTTAGCTTGGAAACATTTTCCCCAAGCTAGAAAGTTCCCCCTCTAGCTTGGTAACTTTTCCCCCAGCATGGAAAGTTTTCTCCTAGCTTGGAAAATTTCCCCCTAGCCTAGAAAGTCTGTCCAAAACCCACCACCCCCCCCCCCCCCCCCCCCCCCCCCCCCCTAGTGTGGAAAATCCAAACCCATAGCATAAAAGCCACAAGAAGCAAAATTCATCAAGTCATGCACTTCAATGTTGACCAACCACTTCAACAAGCATGGTGGAGAGCTCAGCAAAGAAGATTCATCTCTAATATGGAAGGGGTGCCCTATTTAGTATTTTTAGAAAATGGAATGACCATGGGGAAAAGCACTTACTATTTTTAGTAACCCCTTCAAATATGGATGTCCATTTCACTTAAATTTGGAGACTAAGTTGTAGAAAAATTACATCAAATTTACAGCCATTTTTGTGGCCTTTTGTAGCCCAATCATAGCTAATTTGCAGCCCCATTTATGGCCCAAAGACCCTATAAAAGCCAAACTCCAACACCATTTATAGGTTGGAGACATTTTTTTCACAAAGTTCTAGAATTTTTGAGCAAGATCCTCACTTTTGACAAGGTTGAGAAAATTTTAACAAAGTAATTTTCAGTAGTAATTTTAATAGACACAAGTCCACACATGGGGCATTTTCAGGCACTTAAGAGCTTTTGCAAGTTTCCGTACTTGCAGTCTCTTGAACCCCAGTGTGAAAGCATTGAGGCCTTGAGACTTGGTGGATTTTGGTATTAACACTGCACTTATAAACACTCTCATAGGATGAAAATTCCTACAAGGTAGTGTGAGTTAGGTTCTGGTTCCCTCATCATCATGCAAGCCATGCTCATCAATGCTAAACTTGACAACAAACATGAGTAGTTAGCATCTTAGTATGAGCTGGTAGCCAAAGGAATAATGAAAAAAATCATAGGGACACTTATCCTCCTACACAGTACACCATCCCAAGTGGGTTATGAAACAAAGTATATATGCACGAGTAATAAAGAGGATGTTGCTCTTGCTATAACAACTAAATTCAAGCATCTACTAGATCTTGGACAAAGGCCTAATGCCCCTAGGATCTCAGCCTGAACTTCCTACTCCACCATCTCCAATAATAGGCTCATTAGACATGAACCTCAAAATGCTTTGGTTTGTCCCAGGTAGTAATGTCTCCATGATGACACTAGCAACTTCCACTACTAAGTGTGACCACGTCATCATGCTGAAGTGTTAGAGTAGGAATTTCAAAAATTTATGTGCTCCTATCCAAAACCATACTACCTAGTGACCTAACTACATGTCTGGTGTAGGTGTGTTCACAATAGGCTTGCTCACATAGCAGAGAATGCCAACGAGCTCCACCATAATGAAAATTAGCTTCAACAATACTCTACAACTGCAAAAGCAATAAAAAAGCATTAGTATACATTGGATGTAGAAAAAAACATTAAATTACACTTAACATAGAGTAGCATAACTTAGCAGAAAATATATCCTTAGGGTTCCCTATGGGCCCCACAAGCATAGGATGTTAGGATACATATTTGACATGCTTGGTGCTCATTAGGATACAACATTAATGTAGCATTAGCATTTTGCTTCATATTCGCATGTTGTGTATTATCTCAATTTGCATGTTTTAGCAGTTTGACATGTTTAGTTTACAAGTTTGGCATTTTGGCAAAGCTCTGGTACACTTTGCATTTTGTTCACATGTGGTATTCTAGCACTTAGAATTCTCATGTTTGGCATTTTATTTTCACACTTAGTAAATTCTTCATTTTTCACATAGTAGATTTTCAAATTTTTTTTCTAACTCTGGGTAGCATAGTCCAGGGTGTTCACGAAAAAATTCTAACTCTAGGTTACCCTCCCTGGGAGTGTAACTAAGGTAAATGACAAAAAATTTTAATTGTTAGCTACACTCCATAGGTAGTGTAGCCCCCAAAAATCATCAAATTTTTCTAACTATTGGCTATGCTCCCTAGGGAGTGTAGCCCCAAAACATGAAAAATTAACAAAACATTCTAATAGTTGGGAGTGTAGCCCCAAAATGCCCAAATAAAAATTTTCAAAAATAAAAAAAAATACTAATTACCACTCCCACCATCATGTTGCACTCTCTCCCTAGGCATTGTACCCCCTTCATGGTACCACCCAGCTCCATTGTGCTCTGGCATCACACGATAAGGCTCTTACCATGGCACAACTTGTCATTGCTCTTCCTACCACCTTACTTCCCTCACAATGGCCATTTCCCCCATGGTTGTGGCATCTAAACTGGCCTCAAACCCACAAGGAATAAAAAAAATCTTTCTTCCCTAGCACCATGTGCCCTATGGCCCTCCTTTTTCTCTTCATCTACACCCCTTACTCCCAGGTCATAGCTATCCTAGTTGTGGCCAAGAAACCCTCATTTTTGCCCTTCCCCAATGTCCTATCTAGCCATGGAACGTCCATTCAAAAATTGAAAAGCACCAGGAAGAAAACCCTTACTCCGACACATAGCTAAACTCAACCACCACTGCAAGCCAAGAGGGCAACCCTTGGTCATGCCCCAATCACCCATGCCCACCTAATGCATGCATAAAACACAGAAAGAAGAAAAAAAATGTGCAAAGAAAGATCCTTCTTCTTACAAATTTGTCCTCTCTTCCTGGCTATGGTGGCCATCATGGCCATGGCGATGCTGGTTCCTACCAAGGTAAGCTATCCTAAGCCCCAAACCCCAATGCAAGGAAAATGAAAATAAAGAAAATACAAAGCAAAATTTTGTGCAAGGGTGGAGCATAGTAGGGTACCTGGTGGATAGTAGCTCCTTTGGTTTCTCCATGCATGCTTGGTGTGACATCTAAAAACGTCGATGGCTAGAACATCAAGAGGTCACCAAGCGTACAGCCTAACCCTAGATCTGTGCGAGGGCCGTGCTGGAGAAAACAGAAATGGGATGCCCTGAATGGTCTGGTCGATTAGATAGGGACTTACGTCATGTCAAATAATTGATTGCAAATAGTGATTTTAGAGTATGATGCATGAAGGTTGGACTAAAAGAAAATGTGGCACATACAACAGTAGAAATGTACTAGAGTATGTCACCAGGATAACAATCATGCACAAACACACAATAATGCAACATGTATGGTGTAGTAGAATAAAATAAGAGCTTGGAAGAGAAAATGCACTACCCCAAAACTAAGGAGTGTAGCTAATTCACAAAGGTATACACAATGTACAATAGGCATAGTGGGAGCATAGTCACAGCCTCGGTGGTGTCAGGATGTGAAGTCTGGTGCTCACTATGTTGAACTATGCCTACTAGTTAGTAGCCATGGTGTACCATGTGAGGTTCTACTAGGCTGCAATGGGGTTATAGTGTACCATGCAGTGTAGTTGTGCCTCTCTGTCAGTGTGGGATGCTTTGGGTCTTGTTCGCCCATGGAGCTAAGTGTCAAGATGCCAAAGTACCAAAAAAATGGAAGTGCCAACTACCTCGGTGAAAAATGAAAGCCAAAGCCCCCCAAAAGAGGGCATAGGGGTATTTATAGGGCTAGGGTTAGCCCAAAATGTGGATCAGGTGCCATGTGGCAGTGCAGTGGGTGGGACCATAGGATGTTGTCTACTGCACTCGTCCCATGTTACATGTGGTACATAGGACGCTGGTTGCTATTATCTACTATGCTCGTCCTATGTCACGCGTGGGACATGGGACACTATCTACTACACCCATCCACTATCTACTGCACTTGTCCACTGTCTACTGTGCCTGTCCTGTGTCATGTGTGGGACAGGGGACACTGTCTACTGCACATGATAGGGTGCTACGTTGCACTACACTACATAGTGTAACAGGGTGCTATGCTATGCAGGGTAACAGGGTGCTATGTTGTGCTACGCTACACAGTGTAACAGTGCGCTACGCTATGTTATGCTACGTAGCATAATAGGATATTATGCTATGCTATGCTACACAACATAATAGGGTGTAAAAAGTGCCATCGTTCTAACACTTAGAAAAATTCTACAAATCTGGTAGTTTGGAGTTGACTATACTCAACACTTGAAAAAATATGGGCAAAGTATCATCGTTTTGACACCTAGCCAAATTTGTAGTCAAGATGTAAATACCTAAAATTTTGTGGTGTTTCAATGGCTCCTCTTTGTTGACGTCTGGAGGAGTGGCCCAAGATACGTCGACAAAGAATTACAAAATACCACAGTAGTTGCGCAACCAACATCAATCGTCAATTCAAGATCAGATGTTGTTTCACCATGCTTAAGAGTGCCATGGGAATACAGGTATGTTGAGGGATAAGGGGCATAGGAAATTCTAGGGAGATGAAATTTAAATGGTGGAAAAATCATGATGTAAAATGGGAAGTTAGCATGGCTAACAGTGACCATGGCATGAAGTAGTTTATCTCTAAAATGTTGACCTCTCATCAGAGTACTCATGAGAGAGTCAAATTCGATCCAAGAATAGGCCAATTGCAAAGCTATAGCATTTTCAATTTACTTAAGGATGTGTTTTTCCCCATTCTCCTTTTTTTTGTAAACCTTCTTTGGGTTTGGCTTACTACTGAATGTTAGTTGCAAGTTGGCCATCAAGAAGATAGGCTTTTCTTTGATGCAACCACATTGCATCTATAGAATAGATGTTTCCTCCCAAGGATGATTCACATTACATTTTCCTGGGCCTTAACTAGCCAACAAAGGCTCCCCATGGAATGAGTTGTGTTACGTCCACCATGGATTCTATAGTTGACATGAAGGAAGGTGTCATGTAGGTCATAATGCATATGCATCAAAGGGTTGTGCAATCATGAGTAGGTGGGAGATAAGAGGATATTGGGATGAAGGAGTGGATGTGAATAGGTTGTAATAAGGATGAGGGGAATGTGCACTCTTAAGTGGCTAAACTAGTTCACTCATGCACATTAGTGCAATGTGGTGACTTGTTACTATGATGAGATGCATCTTTGCACAACTACCTCCAAGGTTTCATCCTACAAACACAACTTACAGAAGAAAAGAAAACCACAAAACATGAATTTCTAGAGAAAATGTCAAATGTGGAGATGTTGTAGGTGCTAGATGCAAAGATGCTACAAATATGTCAAATGCTATGCTAGTTGCAAGTGCTCAGGAAGCGAGTGAAAGTGCTAGGATGATGATGTTATGAGTCCTTTGAAGGCAATGTCAAGTATTTGAATCAGATCAGCAACATTCCAGTTTAAAGTCCTAGCAGACCATGAACCCAGTTTAAGGTCCTAGTAGACCATGATGTGCTAGTTTATAGTTCTAGCAGACTATTGGATGTTGGTTTAATGTCGTAGCAGATAATGGATTTTGTGCTAGTTTAATGTCAAGACCCAAGGATAAGCTATTGTTCCAATTTAATGTCATGACCCAAGGATGAGCTATTGTGCCAGTTTAATGTCATGACCCAAGGACAAGCTGTGCCAGTTTATAGTCATAGTAGACTGGTGCTTACCTTGCTTGTGTAAGGTGTGATGCAACATGCGTAGTCATGCTATGTGCCTAGAAAGAAAAGAACATGAAGCAACACCCATTGTAAATAGATTTGGAATGCATGAATGAAAGGAAAGTAGTGCAAAAATTGATAGTTTTAGGCCATTTTGGGTCATAGGCTAGTTTAAGGCCTTTTGGGCCATGTGTTTTTATAGTTTTTTTGTTTTCTATGTGTTTTTGATGTTTTTCAAATGCAATGCATAATCTAAGTAGATGAATGTGTAAAAAAAGAAGAAATGCATAAACAAAGTAAAGTAGTGTGTAAACTAGGCAAGTAGGTGCAATGTAAATGCATGAACAAATGCAACCCAAGAAAAAACTAAAAATGCATGGCCAATGGAGGCAAAGGGTAGGTAGGCACCTAGCACATTTTTGGCTAAGGGAAAGTCTTGGTCATGTAGTTGCTTCCTAATTAGGTGTGCATTAGGGAGTGTGCAAGGCTTAGGATTCTCTGGGAGGCTATTGCCTTCAACTGCTCATTTGGGTGTGTTAGCCTTAGGCACTACGTTGGTTGTCATAGGTGTACCACCAAGCAACTCCTCTTCTAAAACTTGTGCCATGTCTATGTTATGGATAATAGAAGAGGAAATGTTATCACCATGGATGATAACTTGACCACCTTTGTATGGAATGTGGATTTTTGGTGGATGGAAGAGGAGATGACCATTATTTGTGCTAACCAAGGCCTACCTAGAATCATGTTAAAACCTAGCATCTTCTCTATGATTGTGAAATCTACAATGGTGGGGAATTACTTTCTTACCAAAAAGGCTAGGTTGATTGTACCCTTGACAAGGACGCATGATCCATTGAAGGATTTTAGACACATGGTTTTGGTTGGCCTGATTTCATCTGCAAGGCCTAGTTTGTCGATGATGGAGTATAGGACCATGTTCATTGCTGCATCATCATTGACATGCACTCTATGGATGGTGCACTACCCAACATATATGCTACTGGTTAGTGGAGTTGTAGTGACCTCCCCTTGTTTGTGGTTGACTTTGACTGCATCATCGTAGAACACTAGGGATGTTAAATTCGATTCTTGTGGTGTAGGGGGCAACATCATTGCATGGATGGATGTCTCATTTGTAGGGATGTCCTTCATAAAAAAATGGATGCTAAGATTTAGCCCAATGCTTAGTAGTGAGTACATGAAGTCATGACCAGGTCATACAAGTTCAACATTATATTCTTTTGCTTGAGCATTTGTTTCACCTGGGTTAGTGTAGCTATGAAGTCCTTGTTAGTAGTCGTTGTGTTGGCCTTGACTTCATCCATGTGGCTTGAGAGAGAGATCTCTCATGGAGGGGAATTGGGCTTGGTTTGCTTAGCCTAGTTGGGGGTAGGTACCCTAGTGTTTGATTGTTGCTTGCTAGTTGTGGCCTTTGCTTTAGCCCTGGGGGTTGCGAGATGCTCATTTATCCTCTTGCATTACCATTTGGTAGGCATAGCCAAGCTGCTAGTGGGGTTGACCCTCGAGGGAGGAGAGATTGAGACATTGCCCATTGTTGGGCTTTGGGTAGGTGAGGGGCCATCACATTGTGGCACCCTTAAGATAAAGGAAAGTATAGGAGTTGTTGTGTGACCAACTCATTGTGGAACCTTGATAATGAAAGGTTACTTAGTGGTTATTGTGGCTACATCATGCTAGTTTAACATCTTAGCAGATGGTTGGTGTGGAACCTTGACCAAAAAGGGTGTTGTGGGTGCTTGAGCTGGCACTTTGATAATAAAGGAAGGCCTCTTACTTGTGGAGGCTACAGGGACCTTTGCCTTGTTAGGAGGCACACTGATCACAAAAGGTTGTTGCACAGGTCTAGGCTTACCACCTATGCTAATGGAATTTATGACATAGGAGGCATCATCTGTGTTGGATTGACTTACTGTGTCAATCACCAGTTGGCCTCATTCTATATTATGACTAGACAACTAGTGGTAATGATAGTATTGGTCTAGCTTGAAGTGTTGTGGGACTAGGGGCTTGTTTGGTATTGCTGAGGTAGGGTTCCTTAGTAGTTCGCAGTACCTATCATGTTTTTGGTGAGCAATCTCTTATATGTGTTTGTATTGGATCTTCCTAGCTTTCAATAGTAGCTCCAATAGCTCAAAGGGTTCCATTGGTAGTGGTGTATACTATGAGCAGTTGTTGCACTGAAAGTTGGGCCCTAGGGTGGCCCCTACCGATGTAGGTGAGTTGGCACTAGAGTTGGCGGTTTTGTCAATTAGGGCATTGGTCTACTTAGTTTTTGGGCCCAATTGGTTACTTTTTTGCTTACAACCACTATTGCTACTATTGTGTTTTTCTTGCAAGCATGTTGGTTTCTATAGGCCACATAAGTTGGGTCATTGCTAACTTGTGCTACTTCCTCTATGCTTTTTGCTTGGGCAAAGACTTGGCTAAGAGACTTTGGAGCTAGATAATATACTTTGGACTTAATGAAGTCATTTACTACACCTTTGAAGATGGCTAGTTGATGTGCCTCTACTAGGGGTTCATGCATTTCACTCAATGCAGCATTCCAACGTTGGAGGAATTTTGGCATGGGCTCTAGTGGCCCCTACTTAACCTACATGATATGGTCGAGGGTTGCTTCAGGCTTTAGGTTGTACTTGAAGAGTGTCACAAACTAGATTATGAGATCCTCCAAAAAGGAGATTGAGGCCTTAGGTAGTGTGCTATACCAGTCTAAGGCCTTGCCAGTGAGTGACATGGGGAACACATGCATGATGGTGTGTGGCCAAGCTTGAAGGAGTAGGCACTCAAATCAAAATATGACCAAGTGTGCATTAGGGTCTCCTTCACCATTGTACTTGGTGAATTGTGGTAACTAGACCCTAGTTGGAGAGTTAGATGTAGTATTGTAGGACATATTGGATCATCTTGGTAGAAGTCCACCACCTTGATGGTATTAGAGGAGGTAGCCTTAAGTCAGTTGATCTCCTTCATCAAGCTTTGGATTAGCTAGAATGCCTGATCCAAGCTTGGGGATGTGCCAACTAGTTGCATTGGCTGCGCTTGTGTTAGTTGCATAGCATAAGGTATAATTTTTGGTTGTGGAGTTTGCCAATTTAACATCATAGCAGATAGTTGTTGATAGTTTAACGTCGTAGCAGACAGTTGTTGCCAGTTTAACATCATAGCGGATGGTTGTTGATGTGTTGGCTGAGTGATGGATGTGGTGATTGAAGTAGGCCACACATGAGTGGGTTGTATGGACACCGTAGATGCCAATGAGATAAGTAGAACATAGGATGCCTGAGTTGTCTAGGGTTGGGAGGTGGCCCCTGCATGAGTATAGTGTTGGGAAAATGCATTAGTTTCTTGATAGGAAGGCTGAATTTGCATGGTCACCATTTCAGAGAGGATAGGTGAACTAAATTAAAGAGGGGCTGTACTAGGAAGTGGTCATTGGAAGACAGTGTAGAGAGGGCTCTCATGCTCAGAGTGGGCCTCGAACTCATCTTCTTCCTTCTGTGAGGCTTCCTCATAGGTTGTCCTTGCATCATGCATGGTTGCATGGATGAGTTGGGATAACAATTGGTGGTAGGACTTCATGAGTGGGATTATGTCAAACAAGGAGGGACTGTACTCTCATTCGTTCCAGTGGATTCATTTATAGTTCTATTTTTCCTCCAAATCAAGGTAATCGACTAGTAGTCCTACTTGGATTTTGGCACAAAAAAAATTGTATTGTTCGTGGCTTAGTGTAGCATGCTTTGGTTGGATTATAGTGTCAAATGTGTTAGACACCAACATGGAAGGTTGATCCAGATTCATATTCACAGATTAGTTGTGAGAGTTTTTGTTTGTAGAAAATGGCTAACTCTGAGAAATAGCAGAAAAATGACTAAGTCTATTAGTAGTAGGAAAATGGCTAAGTATAAAAATATAGAAAAAATGGTTAAGTGTAATAATGCAGAAAAAATGCTAAGTATGAAAATGCAGAAAAAATGCTAAGTATGAAAATTGCTAATAATGGCCAACTTTGGTGCTACACTTGCTACACTGTAGCTCGTCACGCTTGCTACACTGTAGCTTAGCATGCTCGCTATGTTGGAGCTTGCTACTGTAGCTTGTCATGCTCGCTATCTTAGAGCTTGTTATGCTTGCTACATTGGGAGGGGTTGCTATGTTGATAGGGTCACTACACTACACGGGACACAGGTAGCGTAACATAGTAGATAGTGTAACACAATAGAAAAAGTAGACAACATAACACAGTAGATAGTTAGCATAACAAAATAGACTGTTTGGAAACTACTATGCTGGCAGGGTCGCTACGCTGGATAAGACACAGGTAGTGTAACTCAAAAGATAGTTTTGGACTTCCTATGCTGATAGGGATACCATGCTACATGTGACATAGGTAGTAGAATGTAGTAAATCATTTTGGGCTTTCATCCTACAGGATTCCAGAGAAACCATCATGGTGACCAATCTACACCACTTGGTTCATAGACAACCATAGGGGTGTCATGTCTACACTAGTAAGTTACTAGTGATGGGGTAGAAATAGCATGCAGGATTATCCATAATATACAGAAAGGACATGGAGGTTCAAGCCCATCTTCTAGCACCAAAAACTATGATGTCTGAAAATCTCGATGGCTAGAACACTGAGAGGTTGTCGGGGGTACAGCCTAACCTCAGAACTGTGTGAGGGCCTTGCTGGAGAAAACGAAAATGGGATGCCCTGAATGGTTTGGTCGATCAGATAGGGACTTACACGGTGTCAAATAATTGATTACGAATAGTGATTTTAGAGTGTGACACGTGGAGGTTGAAATAAAAGAAAACATGGCACACATAATAGTATAAATGTACTAAAGTATGTAACCAGGATAAAAAGCATGCATAAACATCTAATAATGCAACATGTATGGTGCAGTAAAATAAAATAAGATCTTGGGAGAGAAAATGCACTGCCCCAAAATCAGGGGAGCATAGCTAATTCACAAAGGTATACACAATATACAATAGGTGTAGTGGGAGTGCAATCACAACCTTAATGGTGTCAAGCTGTGAAGTTCGGTGCTCATTGTGTTCAACTATGCCTACTAGGTTGGTAGCCATTGTGTACCATGTGAGGTTCTACTAGGCTACAATGGGGCTACAGTGTACCATGTGGTGTAGCTGTGCCTCTCTGCCAGTGTGGGATGCTCTAAGTCTTGTTCGCCCACAGAGCTAAGTGCCAAGATGCCAAAGTGCCAAAAAAATAGAAATGCCAACTACCTCCTTGGTGAAAAATGAAAGCCAACCCCCTATGAAAGAGGGAACTAGGGAATTTATAGGGCTAGAGTTAGTCCAAAATGCAGATCAGGTGCTGCGTGGCAGTGTAGTGGGTGGGATCATGGGATGTTGTCTACTGCACTCATCCCATGTTACATGTGGTACATGGGAAGCTGGTTGCTACTATCAACTATGCTTGTCCCATGTCACGCATGGGACATGGAACACTATTTACTATGTCCATACACTATCTACTATGCTTGTCCACTGTCTACTATCTACTGTGCATGTGCCATGTCACATGTGAGATAAGGAACATTGTCTACTATGCATGATAGGGTGTTATGCTGCGCTACACTACACAACATAACAAGGTGCTACATTATGTAGCGTAACAGGGTGCTACACTGTGCTATGCTACATAGTGTAATAGTGTGCTATGTTATGTTACACTATGTAGTGTAATAGGGTGCTATGCTATGCTACACTACATAGCATAATATGGTGCAGAAAGTGCCATCGTTCTAACACTTAGAAAAATTTTGCAAATCTAGTAGTTTGGAGCTAACTATACTCAACACTTGGAAAAATATGGGCAAAGTGTCACTATTTTGACACTTAGCCAAATTTGTAGTTAAGATGCTAAAACCCAAAATTTTGTGGTGTTTCACTTGGGGCAAACATCTCAGTGCTTGCTGTCCCTTATCCATGTTGATGAGTTTGGAGTGTTGATGTTCACTTTGGCATGTCATGTTGACTACTATGCTTTGGTTGTCATGCTTTGGTTGTCACACTCTAGATGTCACACTCTGATCACTATGCTCTAGCTTCCAGTCCTTGCTCCAAGCATGCTACCCTTTGTAACTTTTTATTTTTACTTTGGGAAATGATAGTTTACTCTTGGTGAAATGCACATATATACCCTCCTGGGGTAACTAAATGTGCTACCTACTAGGAGAGTTTCCCACACTTAGGAAAGTTTCCAAAGTTTTTTTTAGCCTAGCAAAGGGTTGAGCATAGCAACCAAAGTTAGAAAATTTCTGAACTTTTTTTGGCAGTCCCCAGACTTAGAAATTTTTCTAAATTTTTCTGATTGCCCAGTGAATGCCTAGCCTAACTCCATGTTCCAAGCACTCTCAACCTTGCCTAAACCAACGTATCCTACATAATTAATGGTTTTATATGACCTTAAACTAACAAACCATGGCCTACTAAGGCCTGAAATTAGCCCACATACTTACTTCTCTAATTCTACATTTGCACACTCATGCAAATTTTCATTGCATTAATTTCCTTATTTTATGCATTTTGACATCATTTCATATAGGTGCAGCTTGATTTTTTTGCTGGTTATTTTGTAGGAAACTTGGTAGGATTGCAACATGAGAACATGCAGGTGTTTTTATTCACCTCTAGTCCTTACTAGGCCTCATGGTGACCTTAAGTGATACATTGATATCAAATTCCTAGACCTTGAGCCCATGTCCTATGATGAACATGTAAAATCTATAGAGGCACCACTAGATTGGCTGGACCATCTAGTTAAAGCTCTAGATCTAGAAGTAGAAGATTTCATTGAGGATCCCCTCATTGATGTCCCTGTAGCAACACTTAATCATGAGGTGAAAACACTAAAACTTAGTTCCTTGTTAGAGTCTCAACACACTTAGAACATTGCCAAGCTCCTCAATGATAACATTAGGGCATTTTCATGGTCCTATGAACACATGCTAGGCCTAGACTCTTGCATACTGCAACACAATATAATCCTCAATCCTTATGTAAAACTAGTTAAGTAGAAAGCCCATAAGGTTAGGCCTGAGGTGGTGTTCCTAGTTTGTGATGAAATCACCAAGCTTTACAAAGATGGTTTCATCTAGGGAATTAACTACATAGATTGGGTCTCTAACATTGTGGTTGTAGCTAAGAAAAATGGAAGCATATGCATCTGCATAGACTTCTAGGACCTAAACAAGGTGACCATTAAAGATGATTTCCTGTTGCCTAGTATTGATTAATTTGTTGATACTATGGCTAGCCATGCCTTGTTGTCTTTTAGAAATGGGTTCTCTAGTTACAACTAGATTTAGATCAACCTAGAGCACTAGCTCAGTACTACCTTCATGATCCCTTGGAGGATGTTTTTCTATATAATGATGCCTTTCAAACTTAAGCATGCAGGAGTGACCTATCAACATGCTTTGACATACAACTTTAATGATTTTTTCCTAGATTTGCTCAATGATTACATTGATGACATAGTAGTTAAGTCCAAAATGGCACACAACCATGTAGATGACTTAGACCATGTACTCAAATGTTGTCTTAGATGTAACCTTAGATTGAATTCCAAAAANAATGTACTCAAATGTTGTCTTAGATGTAACCTTAGATTGAATTCCAAAAAGTGTGTCTTTGGTGTCAAGACCAATCACATGCTAGGGTTCATAGTAATAGAAGCAGACATACACATAGACCTCAATAATGTTAAGGCCATCAGCAACTTAGCACCACTAGCTAACCTTAAGGAGTTATGTGGGTTATAAGGTAGATTATAATTCATTTGCAAGTTTATCACATGGTTGACTGACAAGTTGCAGCCCATGCAACATGTGCTCAAAAAGGGATCCACTTTGAGTGGACACCTCAATGCCAAGTGGCATTTAATAACCTTAAACAGGAGGTAGCTCAACTTCCTACAGTCTACCCTCTATAAGGAGATAAACCATTCTACATCTACCTTACAACCTCTAACACGTCCATCACTTCTCTACTTTGCCAAAAGCAAGATGATGGCTCAGAGGTCCCTATATACTACCTAAGCCATGTGTTAGTGGTCCGTGAAGCAAAGTAAAAATATGTGGAGAATAACTACCTCGCCATAGTCTTTGTGCTTAAGAAGTGGAGACACTATCTTTTCTATAGCTAGGTAAACATCATCTACAAAAGCAATGTACTCTGGGCAATCACCATGAACATTTACAAAAGTAGTTAGATTACACAATAATAGCTACAAATTTTGACTTGCATTACATAGCACAAGCATCAACTAAAGGTCAAGAAATAGCTACATAACTAATGGCTTCACCAACAAATGATCAAGCTATGATAGATCCAAAATTTTTGCATGAGCATGTTAGCATAATAAGCCAAGCACCTGCAAACTTTGGGGCAATCTTACACTTTGATGGTGCTTCAACCTCTAAAGCGGATAGTGCTATTGCCATAATCACACTTCCGTCTAGGGAGATTTGACCCTTCAGTTATCAGTTTGCATTTCCTTACACCAACAATGTAGTAGAGTATTAAGGTCTCCTTAGAGGCATCTTAGTAGCCTATGACCTAGGAATTCAAAACCTAGCAATTCGAGGTGATTTGTAGTTAGTTGTTAACCAAGTTATAGAGGTTTATGCTTGCAAAGCACAACATCTACAACCTTACTACGACTTACAAAAGCACTTGCTCAAACAATTTGCAACTGCAAATATCCAACATATTCCCTATAACAAAAACAACATTGTCAATGCATTTGCTATGTGAGCCTTAACCATTGCACCTAACATGTTTCATGCCTTGCCCACCTCAGTAGCAAAATGCATTGAGCCTATTACACAAACAACTACCATTGCATCTATAGCTATAACAAGCACAACTCATGCACAAGAATGGTATGATGACATTAAGGTGGAAATTCAATAGGATGAGCCTCCACAATATCTAACAACTACCTAAAAGGATGCAGTGTGAAAGTGGTTGTGGTAGTATGTCATCGTAGGTAATAACACACTATGTTGTAGATTCTACAATGGCATACTACTAATTTATGTTAGCAATAACAAAGTGCAAAAAATTGTTGATCAAGTCCACAAGGGACTTTGTGAAGGTCACATAGCACGTTAGGCAATGGCATCAAAAATTTGATAGTTAGGCTACTATTGGTTGTACATGAAGCATGATTGCATTTCCATGGTCAAGATGTGTGATATGTATCAACAACATGATAACTTGTTGCACGTACCACCTACTGAATTACATACCACATAGATCACATTACCATTCTAATGTTGGGGTTTGGATATCATAGGATCTATCATGCCTAAGTCTTCTGCAGGACATAGCTTCATCATAACCGCAATCGAATACTTTACCAAGTGGGTTGAATCTATTCCCCTTAGGAAGATAATATCACAACAAGTTTGCAAATTCATCCTTAACAACATAGTTACCTAATTTGGTCTACCCATAACTATAGTCACAGACAACAGGCCATAGTTTAGTAGTGTAGAAACCAAAGCCTTTTTTGAACACCTTGGCATTAAGCATTCCTTTTCATCACCATACTACTTGTAGGAAAATGGCCAAGTGAAGGCCACAAAAAAATTCATCATCAACCTTTTGAAGAAGATGCTCACTAGCAACAAATAATGATGGCATGAGTAGTTGGTCTACACACTATGGGCCTACCGCACAACTCGTAGAACAACAATAGGTAAGATACCATATAACCTTGTATATGGGTTTAAATTGATTTTGCATCTTGAATTCTAGTTCACATCACTCTGTGTGATGCTCTCAAGCTTCATTAATGAGGCCTATAATAATGAGTTAAGAACCATTGACCTTGATAGTATAAAGGAGAAGCACATGTAGATGCTTGATTGCATTGAATTGTACGAAGAAAAGCAATAGTACAAGCACCACCACAATTAGCATCAAAGCCCAATTAGGAGAGGGGATTTAGTCCTCAAGGCCATTTGTGAACCTATGGATAAATTCATAGCCAACTAGGAAGGGCCTTTCTTGCTTAGTAAGGCCTATGACAATGGATCATTCAAGCTTGCTGACTTAGATGGAAATGAGTTTGCTAATCCGATCAACCATTCATACTTAAAGTCACACTATGCTTAGTACATAGCACCACATCAATGACAAAGCAAGGTAAGAAAGAGTTGTCTATGACTATAAACTAGAATAGTGAGTCCGCTATGACTATAAGCTAGCACAATGAGTCAGCTATGACTATAAATTAGCATAGCAAGTCTACTATGACTATAAACTAGCACAATGCATCTGTTACAATGGTAAATTGGCATAGCACATCCTTGGGCCATGGCATTCACAACATAGTTTTCTATGACTATAAATTAGCATAGCTTATCCTTACATCACGACATTAAATTAGCACAACAACCACTATCTGCTTTGATGTTAAACTAGCACATAGCAGTCTTCTAGGACTATAAACTAGGATATCATAGTCTACCAGGACCTTGAACTGGGCTCACAGTTTGCTAGGATCCTAAGCTAGCACAACATGTAGTCTACTANGGTTTGCTAGGATCCTAAGCTAGCACAACATGTAGTCTACTAGGACCTTAAACTGGGTTCGCAGTTCAACATGCATGGCTCAACACACATAGTTTCATGGACAAGTGAGCATAAATACTTTTAATCATTTGTTATCTACCTACAACTCATGGGTAGGGTAGGGCAGGGCATTGTAGTTCTAGAACAAAGCTCACATTGTCAAGAGAGGGCTCTAGAACATTTGTAGTGTTACCATCCTTAACATTTTTTTGATCCTCTAGAGATGCCCTCATGCATTTTTCTGACCTTCCAGAGCTACCACCACCATCACCAGTAGTACCACCCTTAGGCTTTGTTAACAAAATCACCATTCTTGGGTGTTTCATTATTGGTTGGAGCTCTAACCATCAATACCACCCACTGGAGTACTAGTAGAAATTTGGCCTAGCCATCTTGCTACCATCCTCTAGCCCTCACCATTTCCTAGACTCAGAAGCATGTTCAATGTCTTAGCTCTCTATCATTTTGTTGGATTTTTGAGCTCCTATCCTTGGTGTGGAGTCTCAAGAACCTACATCACCATTCCCCTTAGCCACTTTGCTAGCCCCCTTGAGGTGTTCACTTCCAATGTCGTTGTTAGAGTTTTTGTAACCTTCTAGCTCCTACACCTACACTAGCATTCCTACTTTGGCACAGCAAGCTCTAGCAATTGCTCTAATAGTCATGGCACTTGCAATGCCCTTGCAACTAGTAGTTTGTTCTTATTTCATGTTGTGTGGTTGTTTTCTTATTTTTTCTACATTGTGTTTGCAAAACCAAACCCTAGAGGTGGTCGTTTAGGGGCATGATTCATTACAATGGCCATTCACCATATTTCTTCAATGTGCTTGGTTGGACTCACCAAGCCATGTCTACTATGGTGTTTTAGTTTCTTTGTTGATATCTCTTGGGCCATTCTTATAAAAGTCAACAAAGAGGGGCCAATGAAACACCACCAAATTTCAGTGACAAAAACTCATTAGAAAATTTGTCTAAGTGTCAACATGAGATAAATTTTTTCTAAGTTTTTGGCCCATGCTTGCATTGCTAGAACTATCCCCCAAAGCATAGTTAGCGTAACATGTAGCTTAGAGCCAGATTTGCAAAATTTTCCAAGTGTTGACAATAGTTGCAAAATTTTTTGAAGTTTTGTGTTGTGCTTTCATTCTCCCTCCTACACTCTAGAGCGTAGCCAATGTAGCAGGCACTTCAGTGGCCAATTTGCTTAAGTGTTAAGCTAGGAGCTATCATGCTAGTTTAGAATGGAGGAAGTAGTTTGGTAGATTTTCTAACTTCTTTGGCTACCCTTCCTACTGCGCTTTAGAGCATAGCTAGCATAGTGTGGATGAGGACTACAAGTTTTACCAATTTTTTCTAAGTGTTAATGCTATGCTCTTACTTTTCCTAGTATACTCTAGAGTGTAGCTAGCATTGCACTTTAATTTTTTTAGAATTTTCCTAATTGTTGGGCTATGCCCCATAGCATAGCTAGCATAGCAATGCGGGATAGCCTCCAAAAGCTTCTAGAGCTTAGCATAGGCCTCCATCTTGGCTCTAGTAGTTCTTTGGCAAGAAAGATTAGCAACTTGCACTTCATTTGCACCCCCTATTTATCCCAAAATTATACCTATGCTTGACTCCACTTGAAAGAGGGGAGAGTATAGTCCCAAAGTGTAGCCTCCAAAATGCACTATTTTGCACTTTTTGTAGGTACATTGTGGTCTTTTCAACTCTAGCACATGCAATCTTGGTAGCGTAGTCATAGTTTGGCAATCTCTTGGGGTCCATTGGAGCACACTAGAGTGTAGTAGCAATTACTTCAGTGGAAGCATAGTTGGGTCTAGCATAGCCTCAACTACCCCTTTCTCCATGTGGCACCTGATCCACACTTTACATCAACCCTAATCCTATAAATACCCTTGCATTTTACACTTTAGGGGTTGGAATTTTCAAATGATTTGTTTGCATTTTCATTTAGAAGTTGGCATCTTGGTATTGGCACCCTTGCACCTAAACATCCTTAGCATCTTGACAAAACTTTGGGACACCACTAGACATTGTTTCACACCACTGCAACACCATTGTATACTACCCATTACATCATCAAATGCCCAGTATACTAGGTTGGCAACATAGTCATAGTATCTTGGGCATTGCAGTAGCCAACCTAGTAGGCACAAAATTCATGGTGGACATTAGTCTCATAGCTTGGACACCCAAGATACTATGACTATGTTGCCTACTATGCCTATTTGTACACTACATACCTCCTCACCTCTCCTTTGTGATTGCTATGCTCCCCAATTTTGGGCGGTGTCATTCTCTCTCTCTCTCTTAAGCTCCATTGCATTTTCAAGAATTTTTCTTTGGCATTTAGCATCACACTCACATTTTTTGCTATTTTACACATATTCACACGTTTGCACCATTGTTCTTGCACTGGGAAACCCCACTATGCTTAGGCTTAGTTGACCTTAGTATCACTAAAAATACTATGTGAACCCCTAGCACTTGTTCATTGAAACACTCCATAAGTCTTGGTTCTATTGACAAGATTGTCCTAGATGCTCCACCTTTGTTTTCCCCTTCCAACGATGGCCCTTTGGAAGGGTGTGAGGTTATTGTTGTACCGTGGCTGTGGACCCCTTAGCATGACCATTCTAACCATCAATATTTTTGGTTTCCACAGGTAGGATTATCACTACATGGAAAGACTCATTAGCTAGGATATTCTTATTCATAGAAATAAAAGTTAGAATCTTAACTAGGACTTCATGATGGGAAGGGGAGGTCATAATAAAATTGTATAAGCTTAATAAATTATTCTTCAATTTTAATGAAAGCATAACCTGTTGCATGGAGGAGAGGAAGCATTTATCATTTTTCACCATCTTGCTAGTTTTATTAGCCTTGAACTCCTTCATTCTATGTAGGATTTTAACATCATGTTTTAATAGTTGTTATTTCAGCCTTTTTTCCTTCTCTTGTTTTTAATTGCCCTTCTTGGGTTGGCTGGTAGATGTGATTTAAGCATTGGATTCCATCAGTATGGCTAAGATTGGGGTAGGCTTCGGTGGACCTACTTGCTTCTATACCTTTGATTGGTTGGTGTCCATAGCTTTAGGAATAGGATCTAGTTTCTTATGTTGGTATGGAGGTGATTTCTTGCTATTTTTTTAGGAAGAGATTGAGGTATTAGATACCATGCAAGGACGTTGATCAACATGGATCATGGGCTTATTAGCATAGGGAGGGAGCACACTAATGATGAATGATTCTTTGGAAGGCACTTTTGGTAGTATCTTTATGACAAAATAAGTCCTTAAACTTGTAGAGGTTAAAGTCCTCTTATCACAAGGGGGTATGTGAACCACAAACGACTTCCTGATAGGTTTATGTTTATCATGTATGTTGAAGATTATCATCGTGAATTAGTCATTATCCATGTTGAGATGATCTTTGTATACATGCATTCACTAAATTTAGGGCCTAACCATGTTAGATGCATCTAGAATTAACTTTCAACTATCCATCATTTTTTGCATATCATCTTTTAGAGTAATGAAGAAATTGGTATCATGGCCAAGAAATTGGTGATAGTGATAAAACAAGTCTAACTTGAAGTATTTAGGCATAGGAGGGTTATCATTTATGGCTATATTGGGATCTTTAGTGATCTCACATATGAAATCATACCTCTTATGAGCATTCCTAGATAGTTTCTTGTATTAAATGCAACCCTACTTGAGTGGCTAATCAAGAAGCTCAGATGCTTTCATAGAAAGCTTGATATACTTAGATCTATATTTTTTCTTAATGTTAGGCTTTGGCAAGTTAGACATGGAAGCACCTAATGTTGATGGCTATGGAGTAGTGATAGGGGCCTTAGGTAACATGGTCTTTGGTCCTTGGGTGGGTTTGGATTCTTAGCCATAGTGGTCAAGTCTACATATGCTTTTTTTCCCTAGTTCATATCCCATTTGTTATGTTGATTCTTATAGGTTACATACCTAGGATCATTATTGGCTTCCACTACATCTTATATGTTGTTAACTTGGGAAAAGTCTTGGCTTAGGGATTGGGAATATAAATAATTGATCTTGGACTTGATAAAATCATTAATTGCCCCTTTGAAGATGGCTAAGAGGTATGTTTTAAATATGAGTTTAGGTATCTTGTTAACATGACAATCCATCTTTGTATGAATTTTTGGATGGGCTCAAGGAGCATCTATTTTACTTTCATCAGTTGATCAAGTATTTTTTAGAATTTTAAGTTGTACTTGAAATAGCTACAAAATTAATTTATCTAAGGAAGAGATAGATCCTCTTGGTAGTGCTTAATACTAGTCAAGAGATTTTCTAGTAAAGGATATAGGGAAGATGTGCACCACAATGTGGGGCAAAGCCTATAGTAATAAGCATTACAAACAAAAGGTAATTAGATGAGCATTGGAATCACCTTTACCATTATATTTGATGAAGTGAGGGATAGTTATATATAAGATAACGATTATTTGTAGGACATTGGGGCTTATTGGGTCATCTTAGTAAAAGTCCATGACTTTTACCAATTCAATGGTGTTAGCCTCAAGCTTTTTAGCTTGTTGATTAGGCTTTGGATTAGTTAGAAAGCCTAATCTAGGATCTAAGATGTTCGTGTAGGTTGTACAGGTTGCACAACTTGCTTTATGAGTGGTGGAGTAACTTGAGGCTAGTAAATAGGTTTTTGACACCATGCAAAAATGCCTTGTTATCATTATTATAGAAGAATTAAAGAGGGAAAATGATGTCTATGTAGGGATTTGTGGGATAAAGAAAATAAAGGGTATGTAAGTGGTTTGTGGGTTTTGAGATCCCAAAGAAGGGTGTACTAAAATGAGAATGAAGGAGATATGGAAAGTACACTAGGTAGTGGTTTCATGGAATAGGATTGGGTGGCAAATGGGAGAGATGTAAACATGTAGCAAACTAGTTGTGAACTTTTTTCAAAGAAGGTAGGAGGTGTTACTTTTGTATTATACAAGGGGTTAATCATAAAGTTAGGATTGTATGTATGCAAATTTTCCTCCGCTTGGGCCTACTCCTTATAATAAGCATCAAATACCTCTTAATAATCCTAATCACACTTTAGGCTACACTTCTCACTTGCTACAATTTCCTTATCATTATCTACTAGCTAGGCTAGCATGTGAATGTAAGCTTTGGAGAGCTCTATCTTGTCATATAGGGAAGGAATATATTCCTTTTCATTCTTGTGGATAATCTCAAATTCATCCTTGGAGTTGAAGTCTTGATGCGGAATATTAAGACCAGCTTGGATCTTCATGTAGATGAAGTTACAATACTCTTAGGTAAGAGTAGGATGCACTCGCTCATATCCTAAGGGCTTAAGTACTTTTTGCACTTCATCATAGTAGGATCCTTATGGTCATAGATGTAGGTAGAAAACTAGTTCATAGCAATAATGATGATATGGTGTGGTAGGATAGTAGAGGCAAGAGGCATAAAACATAGTGAAAAAATTAATTTCTCAAGGTGTTANTCATAAAACATAGTGAAAAAATTAATTTTTCAAGGTGTTAAATATTTCTATGATCATTAATGTTTTACATAAGTTCTAAACTTGTAGTATGTAAGACTCATATCATGTAAGGATACAACATGTGAGGCTCCTAGCATGTGAGGCTTCTTATAGCATGAGAAAGCTTGTAGTTTGTGAGGCTATAGCTTGTAGGGCTATAGCATATGAAGGTTGTAGCCTATAGCTTGTGGAGCTATAGCATATGAAATGAGTATAGCCTATGAAGCTATAGCTTATGAAACTATAGTGTGTGGAATGAATAAGCTTTAAACACACTACAATAGTAAAAGTAAGTAATTTTTTAAAATTTTGTTTAAAATTTTTCTAGCATATTTAAATGAATGGAAACAAGTGATAGAGTATGGAAAGGAAAAGGCCAAAAAGAACTGCAATGTGAAAATGGTAAAAACAAAGATAGTAGTTTACACTACAACTATAAAGCTAGTGTAGGGAAATATGATACTGCAATGCACTACACTATAAAAAATTAATTTTTTCTTTGGTTATAAACTACACGGAATTAATGCAACATTGTATGTTGTGACTGCAATATTAATAGTAAAAACTATTGTAAATAAATTTGATTATTAGCCACATAGTGGGTCTTCAAAAAATCCAAAATGAATTTTTTTTTGACCAAATGAGCTCATAGGCTAAGGGAGATACAACCAAGAAATGTTTTTGCAACAAGTTTTTATTGAAGAATTTATGAGAAGGCCTTCCTTCTAGCACCAAAAACTATAATGAAGGAAAATATTAGTGTTAGAAAATTGAAAGATCTTATCCAAAATATTTTAACTCATACATCCAAAAGCCCAAAAAAAGATATGAAGAATCCTAAATGGTCTTGTAGATGGCTCAGGTATGGACCTTTTGCTATGTCAAAATGTTAAGTAAAATGGAGAAAAAGGTTGTATGTATGGTTGTGTGGTTCTTGTGTTTGTAGGAAAACATACTTGGGAAATAAGATGAGATAAAGCCTATATTGATGATAAGGAATGAACCAGTTTAGAGCTAAAAGGATAAGGTAATCCACAAGGTCTTAAGCAAATATGCATGAATTCAAGAAACATGGACAAGGACAAAATAACTCATAAGAAAACTTGTCATTATTGAAGCATGAAAAAATGCAAGACTATGAATAAGGAATGAAGAATTCATCATGTAAAGGAAGGTGAAGAAAGACATATTTGAGAAACAGTAGACATCTTGGTAGAATTGAAGGATGCATAGATAAAGACATCTCCAAGAAATAGCAGATGTATTTCATTAGGTAAAGACATCTTCACCAAACAAATATGTATTCTTAGAATAGAGAGCTATTTTAGAAAGACATATTTCCTTAGAAAAAGACATGTTTCTAGAATGGAGTTAAATACACAAAGAAGTCTTAGGCATGAAGAAAATGTCTTCCATGACCATTAGCTATAGTTAACTAGTTGTTGCATAAGTTCCAAGATGGATTTGGAAACATGGTGACTATAAGAAGACATTACTCTTATTGGAAATTGTACAAGATCTTATATAATCATTGTAATCACTATTACTCCTCATTGTATTATTATTTTTCCATTATAAAGTGTGTTGTACCTCAAAGTCCAAGGATCAATAAACTAAGTTGCATTCATCCATTGTAATTTTTATTCTCCCTTGGATCCTATGGGGTTGATGTGCTTCTTGCAGGAAGGCATCTTGCTTGAGCTAGTTGGGATCTTTTGGGATTGAGTGCTTGGAGTTGTAACACAACACTCCAGAGTGAAACTCGAAATTGTAAAGGTTGTGAAAGCTTGGAAACCACATTTTATGCCTAATGGGACCTTGCAGGGTTGAGTGGTTGGTGCAACATCACAAAACTTCATAGTAGGGCTTAGAGATTGTACAAGTTGTGGTACCCTTCAAACAACATTTGAGAGCAAAAAAGTATAAAGGTGTGCTTAGAACCTACCCTCCAAGAGTGAACTACCAAAGTTGTAGAACCATGTTAAATTTGGTGTGTTTCCTTTGTTCAAAGAGTTTGAACTTGAGGAACTTATTCATCCCCCCTTTTCTAAGTTCAAAAATCCACATTATGGACTTGAAAAATCTAGTACAATTTAATGAAGATTGAGGATAAATTATAATAAAATGTGCAAAATGAAAATGCAAAATAAGATCTAAGAATATGTAAAATAAAAGAAAAATATAGATAAATAGAAATGACCACAAATCTTCTATTAAATATAGTAATCAATAAATGACAAAAATGGATGTTTGAAAAAGAGTACAAATCAAGGCTTTCAAAGGCTAAGAAATTAATACACCTACTACGATCTAGTGTAGATGACATGGTGTGTTCTGTACAAAGTCTGCACTCATTTCTTACTTTTATCTACAACATAATAAATGTCTACTTTGGGTTATAAGCTTACAAATTTGTGCTATCAAAGCTAACAAAAGGATACAAAAAATTTTCTATAAAGATTTGCTATTTTTGCTAAGTAATCTATGATGAGATTTCTCAAAAAGGTCTTGAAAGATGCATTAAATTTGGTATTTGTATTCTATGAATTTATTGTGATGGCATCTACTATAGTTTTGGAGCATTACAGGTTATTCTTGGGCTAAGGTGCATCATGTGGGTTTAAAGCCCAAGTACCACATGGTGCCTCACATGCTACCATATCATGTGGGACTAAGATGTGTAGTGTATAAAATTAAAGCCCAAATTCTACATGCTGCTTCACATGTTACCATAGCATGTGGAGCTAGAATGTGTAGCATGTGAGATAAAAGATCAATTTTTGTAAGATGCAAAGAATTTTTAGCCTCCATAAGCTAGTATAAATGGAATGTGCAACTTGTGGAGCATTTTTAACCTCCACAAGCTAGCATATGTGAGATTCACTAGGTATGCA
>MNCI01007835.1:1725-17072 GCA_015680685.1 Gnetum montanum
TTGTGTTTATGCGTGAGAACCACACCATGCAAAGACTTTGTTATTTTTATTTACCCAGCTTCCCGATAAGTCGGTAACGTTAAAACGGGAAGAGAACTCAAGAAGAAAACATCCAAGCACCTAAGAGAATGGCCAACACAAATGCATCAAGTTCCCTTGAAGTCACACCCTTTTCAATCCTCAAGTCCTTTCCTAGTTTGAGAAATGTCCAATCACTCATTTGTTATAGTTCTTATTATTTTGAAGAAAGGGGCTGTACAGTTCCAAGCCAAGAGAGACCATAGAAATTTGTGGATGAATGGATAAAGTGGACTCATTGCCTATCATATCAAAAGAACCATACCTTAGTATCAACATTGTAAGTTAAAGGTAAAAACCAAACATTAGTAATCAATAGGAAAACAATTCATACCATCATAAAGAACACTTATTAAATGACAAACTTGATAAGATGGATAACACACACACTCACTCACACATAAAGAAATGAAAAAGAATAAATGATGTTGTAAACAAAAATTTAAAGAAATTTGTAAAACAAAAATGGGTAAAACAAAAATGTGTAAAGCAAAAACTTAAAAGAATTGAGGGAATCAAAGGATCAACATAGGTGGCCATCTCCCCCATGACTAAATTGAAAGGGAGAGATCCAAAATAATGAGTGTTTGTTTGAATTTCTTAGAAGTGTCCAACTTCTTCCAATTGATGTTCTTAGATTAAGGGGTGGAAGTTGATGATGCTCACATTCCAATATATCTATACCTTCATTGTGGCTGTGAGTTGTTCCACCAGTTTTGTTTCATGCATGTTGGTGGGCTGCTTTCTTGATTAGCTATCAACCACTAGGTGTTCTCTTGTTTTGTGGTTGCTACATACAGGCACCATTTTATCTATGTTTCTTAGGCATACCAGTTGCATGAAGGAGATGTTGAGCATTCCTCCATGTCATCACCCTCTGAGTCATTGTATGTGATGCATGGAATATTCTTCTTCTTGATCTTTCCATAAATATTTTCCTTAGATATTTTCAAGGAAATATTGTGGATCCCTAGGCATGCGTTGATGGCACTGAGCGATGTCCTTCCCATTATAATTGGGAATTCCCCTTTGTTACTATTGACTTCTATCATTAGGAAATCAGCTGGGTATGACCAACCACATATAGTGGTAATAATGCCCTTCACTAATCCCAAAAGAATGGTGATGGATTGGTTAGCTAAATCTAGTTGAATATTGCTATCCTTAAGTGGAGGCAGGTTCGAGGCTTTATACATTTCTCATAAGATTAAGTTGACTCTGAAACCTGAGTTAAGAAGAGCCTTACGTGGTTCATTCCCAGGGACTTGGAGGTAGATTAAGGAACTTTTGGGATCAGAGAGTTTTCTAGGAAGGTAGCCCACCTTAATCTAGTCTATGATAGTATGTGTTAACATAACTGTATGTGTGAAGCTCTATTGTTGGTTTGAAGGGAGCCTCGAAGCCTTATTAGTTGGAGGTGCATGCACAGACTCAACCGCTTGTGGTTGTGAGAGCTTATTTGGGCTTTTGGTTCTGAAGAAAGGCCTTCTCTTCATGTGGTTGTCAGAACTAGTAGCAAGTTGAAGGGTTATGACTCTTGTAGCATTATGTTGCTACGGTTGAGTGGGGAGTTCCCCTTCCATCATTGGAGTAAGTGGTAGTGGAACTACCGACGTAAGAGTGGCAGATGGATTCTGAGGATGGTATGTATGTGGAGTGTCTACCAGTGGAGAAGGAGTCCTAAAATACTCTCAAACTTGGTAGTGCCATTGTGGAATTGCATAACCCATAGAGTCACTTGGAGAAACCGGTTGTTGCATGTAATAGCCATAAGGATTAGGTTGGCGGTAAGGGTATTGTTGCCTAGGTGTTGGCATCCCCCATGACCGTGGATGTTGCCCAATAGGTTGTGGTAGAGTTCCACTTGGATAATATGTCAATGGTTGGTGGAACTACTTCGGGTTACCTTGGGGATAAGGTAACCTTCGAGGTGCTTGTAGTCTATTAAGTCTTGGGTTGAGTGCATACACCTCAGACTCTTGCAAATGTGAGATGATTGGACAACATTCCTTAGGATGGTCATATTGGCAGATTTCACATCCACCATCATTTTCTGTATCTGAATCCACAACCTCATCGATGATAGTAATTATTCCCTTACCATTGTTACGTGCATGGCCTCAATCTCTTCGCTTTTTCATATCGTGGCCAATGCTTCGTTCCTCCTTAGACTTCTCTACGATTTAGGACAGTTTCAATTTTACTATCTAAGGAGCTCCATATTTGATCTACCTTAGCCAACACTTCCTGAAACACCATGAAAATTACGAGTCGGCCTCAGGCAAAGATTCGTAATTCAAGTGAGAGCACGCATCAGCTTTGTTCAAGGACAAGTTTACGCTCTATTACGCACGGAAGCGTAATGAGTGTAATAAGCTTCAAGATAGTTGAAGGCAGAGTCCAGAGAAGCACAACAATTTGACACTTTTTCACATGGCGCATTAATAACTTGTCTTTATGCTCGTTACACGGCGGTGCGTATCATTGCGTATTTCATTACTAAGGCTAGACATTGTTTATGCTTCGTTACGCGTAGCTGCGTAGTGAGCATAAATTAGACATTGTTTATGCTTCGTTACACGCAGCTGCGTAGTGAGCGTAAGAAAATTTTGAGCCTGTTGTTTTTATACCGGATTATGCTCATACACGCAACACAACGCGAATGAGTGTAATACAGCCTGAAAGCAATTGAAGCATGCTCAACATGTACATGCTCTTCACACGCACAACACGCAAACGAGCATGTTGTGCGTAGTCACAGTCTGACTTAAAATGTTCATGTCAACGGAACCCGAAATATCCGGGACCCATGTCATCAGGGTTGCACCTTTTCCATGGAGCATCGTGGCCTATAAATACCTCAGTTGACAAAGATACAAGGGTTGGCAAATCAGAGAAGCAGAGGCATTTTTCTGAGCACCAGAGCATTTATCATTGTTGTTGGTAAATCAAAAGGGCAAGAGCATTTTCTAAGCAAGGAAGCACTTATCACCTTCAGCAGATGAACAAAGAGCAACCTTTTGACAACTGCCGACAGCACCATCCTTCAGCAAGAGTAGAGCACAGTGTGCTTGAGCCTTAGCAACAAGAGAGATCATTCCATTAGCGATCGCTGCCCTGAGCAGGACCTACACAAAGCAAAAAAAAAAGCAGAACAAGGATCGTGAGATCGTCTCGCCCAGTTTGCAGGCTCTATCGGTCAGAAACAATTGATCGGCAGACGTTAGAGCTTGACCTTCCTTGCATCCCAGTTTTGGCCTACGAAGTAGATCAAACTTCTGTCTGGACAGTTTCCTTGTTGTTTTGTGCTCATTTTGTATCAAGTTATTAGGGGTCTCTCCCATTGTAACGTGACATACAAATCATACATTCTTTCAAAAATCAAAACATAGATCTTTGAAAATCACGTGTTTCTCTCTTGATTAGCGTCTCTTCGGCGTGTTTGACGTTATCAGCGTAGCGATCCATCACGTCGTTTTCCTCCCGTTTCACGATCCCTCGAATCAAATTGCAGCACACAAAGATCTGTAATCTTCATTGTTTTACTGACCCGTAAATCCCTGTCTAATCGACAAGACTGTTCAGGACGCCGCGGATTCGCTTTTTCTAGCATAGCCCTCGCGCGGATCCGTGGTTAAAACTGTATAGACGGAATCTCGGTCAGTATTTCTAGCTGCCGACGTTTTCTGTCGTTACAGTTTTCTGGCGCTAGATGGAGGGCCTTTAGGCTCCAATCCGAATATTTTGGATAGCCCTGGTAGTGATCCATACCCTAAACCATAGATGTAATACCTCTAGGGAAGTCTACGGTCAATCATGTGGTATAGATCGGTCGCAAGGACGATTTTCTTGAAATCCTACAGGGTAGAAAGCCTTTTTGTGTTTTTTTTTGTTGCCAGCCATTTTCTTTTAGATCCGATTACCAGTTACCGTTACCTTCATCGATCAATGGACTCCTTTTACTCAAACACAACCGCCATGGCCACTACCGATCTGGGTGTCACGCCTGTGAATCCTATGGCGGTCACAGGACCAGCTCCTGGCGCAACAGGACCCCAGGGATCATTGCGCCGTTCATTGAGGCTTCAGGGAAAAGAGCCTATCTTCATGGTTATAACCCCTGAAGAATACAACTTCATATGCGTTAAGATCCAGGCGAGGCTGGCTCTCAGCTGAGCCGAGCTTGAGGCGAAGCAAAACTTTGAGGTGCCCCACTGAGGGGGCTACGATTTTAAGCCGATAGCTTACGACATAATTCCCTTGACCAAACACCAACACGAACTTATTACACAGTTGGTCATGGCCAAAGGTCAGGCTTCACAAGCTGTGGTGGAGCCCCAGCATGGGGAAGAGGAAGAGGACGAATTCGTGACCCTGTCAGAACATTCGTTCAATACTCTAACGCTCCACACGTACATAAATCCGTTGTTTCCTTTCAACGGAGAGGCGGCCTCTCTTGACTCAGCCATGACCGCGCAGACGCACATCCCTATCCTTCCGCAGGCCAATGCGCAGCCTTCTGGGTTGCAAGCACAAATACCGCACCATAACGCGGGGGTAGTTTCGTCACCACAGGTACTTAGTATCCCAGCGGTGATCCCGGCGACCACCGCGCCCCATTTCATCCCGCAGGTACAACCCCATAACGTATCTGTAACGTGCCCGGCTCAGACCATGCCGCTTCCGCATCCACAAACTCAACAAATCCCTGCAACCACTCAGCCACAAACATACATCCAACAACCTATCGCAGGTCAGTGGGCCAACCCAGCGGTGCAACATGCTCAGTCTGTGGTGTACGGCGTGCAGCCCCCAGTTGCACCTGTAACGCAAGCTCCACAGAGGATCCCGCAGTATACCTATCCCTATTTTGTGCAGCAGGCGACCACCAACCCATCTGCCTAAACCAGTAGATGGTGGTCTTCACAGGCCCCTCCGCCTGCAGGGATCCCCACCCCACCTGCAGCCAGCCAGCCTCTCCCGTTGTTTCTGTTCCTTCGCGCCACCCCCCCGGTCCAACCTCCTGTGCCTGCTGCACAGGCACCTCCATCAACGGGTCTGGACCAAGCCTTCCAGCTTATACAGACCCTCACTGAGGAGGTCTAATGCCTTAAAGCTGCTGGATCTAATGCTATTTAGATCATGGACTTTTATCAGGACGATCCGATTAGTCCAATGGTGCCTATGCTGTCATTACCGCCGAGGATGTCCCTCCCTCATTTCACCAAATACAATGGGGAGGGGGATCCCAATGCTCACTTAGTCACCTTTCGATCTGAATCCTTGTTGCTTCAACAATGGCCACATACGATTATTAGAGTCTTTGCAATGTCATTAACAGGGAAAGCTTTGGACTGGTACCGAGCCCTCCCACGCTCTTCCATCTCAACCTTGGAAGAGTTGCTGACCCAATTTGTGACCTACTTCAAATACAACCTGAAGCTGGAAGTCACGCTAGATCAGCTCATGGGGGTGAAACAAGACCCTCTCGAGCCCGTCCAAAAGTTTATACAACGCTGGAATGCTACCTTGAACGAGATCCGCGAGCCAATTGCGGACTCACATATGTTGGCAATGTTCAAGGGAGCAGTCAATGACTTCATTAAGTCAAAGCTGTATTACCTTTTCCCAAGTAATTTACATCAGGCCTTCGCACAAGTTAGGAACATCCAAGATGCTGCAGAGGCTAGCAAAGACTCGGCGTATGTCGCCTACAGGAATGCACACAACAAGGCCAAAGACAAGGGTAAGGCGGCAACAACGACAATAGCCGCGTTGACTGAAAGCGCAAAGAACAAGAACAAGAAGGCGCCCACAACAGCACCCCCTGAGGCCACGGCTGGTGCCAGCACCAGCCAAGCCACAACTACCCCTGAAAAGGCCCCCCAGCCAAAGCCAAATTTTGAGCGTAAAGATTGTTCAAAATATGCGGCTTTACCCATGAAGCATTCCGAATTGCTGAAACAACTGTTAGCGACAGGGCACATTCAGCCTAAGAAGGTGTCCGAGGAAGCTCTGAAACATCACAGACGTCACTGTGAATTGCTGAAGGACCCTTCTTTAGCTCTACCTAATGAACCAGCAGTCCTGAGATCTTTCAGGCTGGACCGTTTCTGTGAATACCACCAGATGTGTGGTCACGACACGTATTACTGCTGGGCGTTAAAGGATGACATTCAACGCATGATCAATGAAGGTCATTTAAAATTAGACAGCAGTAACCCTACGCATCTAGAAAACCAAACACTACATGTATATAAGGATCTGTTGAATGCAAACTACAATCCTTATACAATCACTGTGGTGAGTACGGACGGTGAGCGTAAGGGACCGCCAAAACAGCATTTTGTTTTGTGCATGCCCGCCAGCTCACCAAGGGGGCCAACTACTTCATCGGCAGCCAGTGGGGTCTCACGGCCACCATTCATCATACGGGCACCTTTCCAAGTACGCCCTCAGTCACGCGATAGTACCCAAGCTACGGATTCGTCTGCACCCATGCTGAGAGCGCCCTTCATTATTAGGGTGCCAAAACCATAGGCTACCCCTCTCACGCAGGGGCAGACCTCTAGCCAGCACCACAAAAGACCACCTTACGCTCGGCTTCCCTAAGCCCAGGCCCCTGGCCTCTGTGCCTTTGTCCATGCCTCAGAAGTAGGCTAAAGGTACAGAAACGCAACCACCTTCTCTTGGCAGGAAAAAGAACGACCCTCCCACTGACACCCCTTCACCTCGAGAGATCCGTCTCTTGGGCCGAATGGAGGAGGACAAGGGGGATAAACAATCCGGCCGAGAGAAGGACCTCCTCGATGCATTCACGCAAGTCAAACAAGCTCTTAAGCAAAAGAACACAATGCTGAGCCTGTACGACTTACTGATGACGTCTCGAGAACACCGTTAGGCTATGGTACACATGCTGACATCCATATCGGTGGATGGCAACCTACCAGCGGAAGAGGAAGTGATACACGCTATCATGTTTCCTTCAGAAGCTAAACAACCCAAGCCTACCTCGCTAACCTTTCTTGACGAATCCGTCAAAGATGACCCGGAGAAAGGAAAAGTAACGACTGAGCCTATGTTCATTACCATTCGGGTCGGCTAGTACCGGATCTGGAGGGTGCACGTGGATGATGGCGCAGCAACCAACGTCATTCCTTATTCCATAGTGGATAGGCTGGGCTTGGTCGACCAAATCACTCCCACGACGACAGCCTGCGTAAAATCGTTCAACAGAGCACGGGTTCAAGTCAAGGGAATGGTGCGTATTGAGTTTTTGGCGAGGGATCAGTTCCCAACCGAAGCCACATTCTTAGTCATCGAGGAGATGCCTGGTTTCAACTTGATCTTAGGGAGGTCATGGTTAGCCCATCTGAGGGCGGTTTCATTGCCAATATACCAAGAGATACACCTACCCTACGTCGGGGGGGAGGTCATCATACGCGACGACGAGGTCACCCCCAGGACCGTCAATAACATTGAAGAAGAACGGGGTTCGGAGATTGAAACAACTGACGATCAGTCCCATCTCAAAGCCCCTAAACAAACCGATAACAATGATGATGGTCTAGCCTGGGCTGACCTGCCATTTCTGGATGACAGCGTAGAGGAGTCAAATCACAAGCCTCCTCGTCCTTACGCAGCGCTTAACGTAAAAACCATTAAGAGACAATTGCGTATCGACGGTTGAACAATGGTCTTCTGTGTGTACCGCAATTCTCTTGTAAGTTAGCGCACTCCCCATTTAACAGCTTCTTTTGTTTCAATGTGCTTTTACGCTACATTTGCTTTCTGTGTTTATGCTTTGCACTTTTTTGCGTGTTTTATCGTACCCGTCTTAGTTACGCTTTCACATTACTTCACGCATTTATACAAGATTACATTTTTGTTACAATTTACGCAGTCGGCCTGCAACGACCTTAAACTAGTTATACAAAATCAACCTCTTCATACTGTTATACGTAGTTACGCAGTTGGCCCACAACAGCCTTAAACTAGTTATCCGGAGCTATCTACAATCATCATTTACGCTTTCTCTACATTACGCATCTGGCCCGCAACGGCCTTAAACTAGGAATTACGTTCTATCATTATCACTTAGGCGAACTTTTCAACAATTACGCTTACACTCTACAGGCAAAACACAAGAAAGAATAAAAATATATGTAACTGACATTTAACGCATCCACCAAGTTTTATAACATGTCTTTCCAGTCATTTGTAAAATGATATTACACTCAACATTCAATAAAACTATGCATAAATTATAATTATGCATTTCCCCTACTACCACTATCACCGGTATCTCTTAAGTTCGGATCCAACGCTAATGGATCGTCCTCCAATGGGCCGTCGTTTCTAGGAATGATTCTTTCACGAAGAATGTCCTCTTTGCGAGGTCCCCGTTCTGACGCCGGCTCCATGGAGGGACGCCCCTCATTGTTGCGTTCTTCTCCTTCTTCCTCTGCTTCTTCCGCTGCTCCCTCCGCTAACTCCTCAGCTTGTTCGTCTTCCCTATCCTCGGTTGGTATCTGAACACAGTCAGCACATTAGTTACACATGGCTTAGCATCACAATCAAAAACGCAAACTAAGTCGTGCGTAAACTTACTTGTGACGGCCCTGCTTCCGCAGCAAAGGGGAGCTTGTCCAAACCAGCCCACAGGCGCGTCATGATCTCTTCCTTCGTTAGATCTAGCCATACGTCCTCTCCCAAGGCTGCCCCGTCCTTCACTTTCCCTTTCTCCACGCTGCTCCAGCGGGGTGGGTCTGGGAAGAAGGTAGGGATTGAAGCCTGACCCCCAGGGAAAGTCATCATCCTTTCGGGGAACGTGCTGATGGTCACCTGCTCCTCAAACTTCTTGAAGGCATCGGAAGCGCCGATGACATCCTGAAAGACTTCTAAGGACCGGGCCCTGACGGCAAGATCTCAGTAGAGTCTCCGATAAGCAATGCTTTCCCGCTTGTACAAGTGTTTGTGATCCTTCTCCTTTTACCCCCATTCTTGCACACTTGTACAATAATCTCTCCAGTCCCGGCTTTTCTGAGCTAGCAGTTCTACCTGCATTCGCTGCTCAACTAACGCGCGACTAGTCTGTACGCTGTGTTTGATGGCTGTCCAATATCGGGAGTAAGCGACAACAGTAGTACGCCAGTCTTCATCCCCCAATGCTCGCGCCTGTAAGAAGTCGCATCACGATTTTAAGTCTCTGACCTTTTTGATCAGAGATTCAACCTTCTGCTCCGACCTCTGCAACCTTTTCCATAGATTCTCATTAACGTCCTTACTCTCCCATAAGGAGCGTGTCGAGCATAATGCACATTTACGCATTTCCTCATAAATGTGGCATGGCACGGCTGCTTCATTAAATGGGGGATCCACTATGTCCAAATCAATGGGCTCAGTGGGATCTCATCGGAGGCGAGCTCCTAACAAAAACAATCATCAGCGTCGATGAAACATTACCCTTATGTAATATCACAAACTGACTACAACCATAACGTACCCGCTCCAGGTTCGACGGGTTCCAGGCGCTCGATCATGTCGCTGACGACACCTTCCATGAAGGAAAATTTATCAGGGAAGTCTCTCCATGCTCTGCTCACAATGACATACGTGGGCATGTCCTCTTCGCCTGTAGCGTAATTCAGTTAGAAACCGCACTTATTTACAGAAATCATGCAAACACGCTAACATACTTATTACCTCTACCGGTGATAGTGGTGGTTTCCTCAACATCTTCCGTATCCCCTTCCCTTTCACGCACTTGAGTTTGCACGCTGCTGGTTCCAGTAGCTGGGGCCTCCTCACGTACCTGAGTCTGTACACGGCTCACGCTAACAGCCGAGACCTCTTCTTCCAAAATTGAGGCCCCCTCCCTACGACTTAGTGTTATCACCCCCGTCTTAGGGGTCAGTTCTTTCGTCATTTTTACTGGTCATGTCATAGCACCTTAGTATACCATTGCGTACAACATCTAAACAAACATTGCATAATATAATTCTTTCACGCTTACCAGGCGGTGGCTTACTCCGCTGAACTGTGATCGCCAAAGTCCGGCCTGTGTCACCCTCAGGGGCCTTAGCCAGGCAGAGCCTTTTACGTCGAGCTGCAGGCTCTATGATTTCTTCTGCCACGCGCTTCCCTCACGAGCCATCGCTAGTGTAGGTAGGCATTATCCCGCCTACACTATCGAGGCCCTGCACTTGGGGGGCCGCCAGACCCTTAGTCGTTATAGACAACGACTCCCTGATCCCTTCCGACGGATCCTGCCCATGGGTAGTGCTGAGAATGTGGCCAATCCAAGGTCTGGATAGCTAGTCTCAGTCTTGCTGCACCCAGACCCCATCCCTCTGAATGACCAGAAACTCAGCAAATCGCCAGAGGCAAGCTATGAAGAACGCGTAATGCACGTTGAAATGGGATTCAAGCTTCTTTCGAAGCTTGATCATCTCATTACGCAGTCCTTTGGCAAAATAGCTTGCCCAATTGAACTGAGTCCCCTCCTCTAGAACCTCCCGCATAATACGGGCTTGTTCTACGGAAAAGAACTTCGCCTGCGAGAGAGTTTTGGGGAAGGCCCGGGCCCGAAAAAGGGGATAAAGTGTCTTGGCGACGCCCATCTCGAATTTTTCGCAGGGAAACCCTTTGGTTTCCTTTGGGACCCTTACCCACTCCTTCAGCCAATTTTGGAAAGCTTCGCTCCTCTTTGCCTTCTCACTTACGGGAGGGCCATCTGAGGGGATGCCAAAGAGGTCTGCGAAGAGTTGAGCGTCGATGTCAAAACTCACGCGCACGTTATGTACGCGCGTCTAGAAACGCTCGGCCTTCTCATTGAAGGAGTTGACCAGGGTTAGCATTTCATTGGCAGGGACATCAGGAGTCACATCCAAGAATAGGTGCATGAGCCCTGCCGCTCGGATCTTGGAGGTCAGCACGACTGGGGCTGCCGAGTGGCTGAGCCAGCGTTGTGCATCCTTGATGTCGCCATAGCAGAAGAGGACAGCGCTTGCCTCGCGACCGGAAATCGTAAGGGTAATCTCTCGAGATTCCCTAACTGCACAACATCAAGCACGAATTAATCAAAGCTCTATTACGCAATGTCCAAAATCTACAATAACATTACGCAGTACTCAACTACACCACCGCCTTACCGGGGCCAAATGGCAATGGAAATGGCGGGAGTTCCCTCTGCACGTCCTCGATGGTGAGGGGCGCATCCAAAGTCCAGTCATCGTGTAGCCACCTGACTCATTGGCAACTCTGAAAAACCCTGGCGCAACGGGTGGGGTACTCACGCATGTCAAAGCCGATCTGCTCTATAACACCGGCGCGCACGTTGCTAGTAGCGGTAAATGCCATTATCACCGTTTCAGCCCAGGATAACACATCCCCATCTCCAACTAACCTGTTGTCCTGAATAAAGAACCTGTATCATATAACATAAGCTTATTTTACATTTTTCGCCATTTTCCCTATATTTCACACTGACAACAGACATAAAACCAAAACAGAAACACAGACAGTTACTAGAATTCACTTACCCGCCGGCGTAGTACACCGTGCCTAGTGAGTTCTGGAAATAGGTCGAGACATCGCACGCCACGAACAGCGTGTTGTATGCGTGATAACAGCTGAACTGAGTCATTCCCCAGCCCTAGTTCAAGCTCCGCAACCCCCGGGCATTAAGTTCTCGGTCCTCAGGGTAGCCCGTGTCGATGTTGCCATCTGTCAAAAAAGCCAAAATCTTTTGCGCAGAACCCATCAGTAGGTGCTCTAACAGGGAACCCACGATGTCATCAGACACATCAGACTAAACGATGATGCTGAAGTTGCGTAGCAAGAACTGCAGGAACTCCAGTGCACCCTATTGAAACCATATTGCCTTCCCTTGCAACCGCGTGTGCGGGGGAGGGACATTGGGGACGATAGGGTTTACACAAAACAGAACCCCAATGATATCCAGCAGAATCAAAGTGGGCTTTAGCGCAACGCTTTATAGAAAACTAATACACACATAACGCCTACATTTACATTTGCATCGCTAAACACAGAAAACTCATAAATTACACCTAGCTATCCAGGCCGACATCGCCCAAACCCTTGCAATGATGCAAGGTTCGTCCCTGACAACAGCGATAGACGCAACCTCACCAAACCCTCGCATTAACCCGAGGTCCGCAATTTTGACATTCACATTCACGCAAGAGACATCACGAAAAAAATAGACATTAAGAACGAACATAAGCATAGGAAGAATGGCCTACCGGTTCAAAGGCGTCGGGTTGCAAACATCAACCAGCGCCTGCGAAACACGATTCAGATTTTCTTGCACTTCATCAATTTTGGCCAGTTTCACATTCTTCCTCTTAGTCTTCAGTGCCATTGCGACCATTTCAGAATTTCTTCACAGCCTAACGCTTGCAAATCTTCGCAAGATTACATACTTCAATCTTCCACTCTTCCTTCTCTCGATCAGAAACGGTTACGAATTCAAATTCACGATAGCCAACAACCTATTCTCATTGAAAAACCACTTACTTATACACGAGGATCACTGACTTGATCTCCGATTTCAGTAGGACTTTCCTAAAACAGAACCCGAAATCCGGGTATCAATGCGACTGACATCGGACGCACTTCTGTCCGAAATGACATTAAACTACCACATCTTATCGCCTCGTAATCGGGTAGCATTGATTACAACTTCATTACAAAATTCAAAATTCTATTAACTTTCCATGTTTGCTAGCCATCATGTCATGCTCTTCCTAACCATTTATGCACTTTGCGGTTTTGCAGGACAAACAAATGGATGCAACACTATCAACACCTTTAACCCTGACTGGCCCATACGGAAAGGTAGTTAGGCAATTCTATCCCGCGTTTATAGATGTTAACCTCCCCTTAGAAGACGTAACTATAGCTGCGTCAAAGATGTCCCTGGAATGGCCAGAACAGTTGACGCGCACGCTAGACTTGGAGGCTGGGGACATAACCGATGACCCCCTTGATGAGGTCTCTATCGTTACGCATAGGGGCGAAGCTAAAACGCTTAAAGTCAGTTCCTTGTTAGAAGGAGAAATGCACGATGCCGTAATATAGGTCCTAAAAGACAACATCATTGTCTTCGCATGGTCATACGAGGATATGCCTGGACTAGATCCCAGGCTAATCCAACATAACATTATCTTCGACCCACAGATCAAGGAAGTTAGGCAAAAAACACGCAAAATCAAGCCAGAGATCACGCTAGCTGTGCGTAATGAAATCACCAAGCTATACCAGGCTGGTTTCATTCGTGCAGTTAATTACTCGGACTGGGTATCCAACATTGTGGTCATGCTGAAGAAGACCGGGAGTATACGCATTTGCATAGACTTCCGGGATTTGAACAAGGCCATAATCAAAGATAATTTCCCGCTCCCGAGTATCGATCAACTAGTCGATACAACAGCTGGGCATGCACTCCTATCATTCATGGATGGCTTCTCTGGTTATAACCAGATTCGCATAAACCCAGAACATCAATTAACTACGACATTCATGACACCCTGGGGTACCTTTTGTTATACTATGATGCCATTTGGTCTGAAAAACGCTGGAGCCACGTATCAACGAGCCATGACATACATCTTTAGTGATTATCTCTTAGAGAGGCTGAATGATTATGTAGATGATATAGCTGTGAAGTCTTTGAAGTCTGAAGATCATTCAGGAGATCTGGAGTTAGTCCTTAAAAGATGCTTCAAATACGAGCTCCGGTTTAACCCGAAGAAGTGCGTATTCGGAGTCAAAATTGGACGCATGTTGGGGTTTGTGGTATCGGAAGCCGGCATACGAGTTGACCCTGACAAGGTCAAAGCCATTGTCGAGCTAACGCCTCCGACAGACCTCAAGCAATTACGCGAGTTACAGGGACGGTTGCAGTTCATATGCCGATTCATCTCGAGATTAACCGACAAGCTGCACCCTATGCAACACTTGCTAAAGAAGGGGGTTAATTTCGAATGGAAGGAGGATTGCCAACGTGCGTTTGATAGCATTAAATAGGAACTCCAACATTTACCTATGGTTTTCCCGCCTCAAAGGGACTTGCCATTTTACATTTACCTCGCAACTTCAGACGTAGCGTTAGTAGCATTGCTTTGTCAAAGGAGGAACGATGGGTCCGAAGTGCCTATCTACTACCTCAGTCATGCTTTATACGCGTACGAAACGAGGTATAACAAAGTAGAGCATAATTGCTTAGCGTTAGTTTTTACGCTTAAGAAATGTAGACATTACCTTTTCCGTAGCCAGGTTAACATTATTTGCAAAAATAACATCCTTAGGACCATCATGCATAATTTGTACGAAAGAAGTAGGATCGCTCGCTAGAAAGCTATCACCGCAGAATTTGATCTGCACTATGTTGGCCAATCTTCCACGAAGGGCCAGGCGATAGCTGACCAGTTAGCAACATCACCAATTAACAACCAAGCCACAATAGAGCCCGAATTCCCTGACGAACATGTACATAGTCTAAGCCCTGTCTCAACAGGCCTCGAAGCAACGTTGTACTTCGATGGAGCTTCAACTGCTAGAGGTGGCAGTGCTGCCACTGTTATTACGCTATCGCCTGAGGATGTGCATCTACACGCTTACCGCTTGACCTTCCCTTGTATGAACAATGTGGCAGAGTACGAGGGGCTCCTTAGGGGATTACTAACTATCGGTGAACTAGATGTTCAACACCTGACGATTAGGGGCGATTCGATGATTGTCATAAATCAAATCATTGGAGTCTACGCCTGCAAAGCTATACATTTGCAGCCTTACTGCGATCAGGCTAAAGATCTTCTGAGACGATTTACGATCTTCGACGCCCAACACGTCCCATGCACTGACAACATGCTGGCCGACGCACTGGCCACCCTAGCTTTACACGTTCCTTCACACTTGTTTAACACCTACCCTGCATTAATTACAGACTGCGGAGATCCTATCATTCGGACGGCGCAAATCTCCTCTCTTCTTGAGAAAAGCACTCCTAAATGGTACGACAATATTAAAGCTTATCTTTTATAGGGTGAGCTACCGTCTGCATTAACACGTGCACAGAAAGACGCAATCCGTAAGCGGGCCATGAAATACATCATCATCGGAGACAGCACTCTTTGTAGACGCTCCTTTGATGGCGTGTTGCTTACCTGCGTTGATAAAGACCAAGCGCAACACATAGTCGGCGAAGTTCACGAGGGACTGTGTGGCGGCCACGTAGCACCAAG
>MNCI01007838.1:1669-14664 GCA_015680685.1 Gnetum montanum
CACTGCCAAAGAACATGGTCCTTTCAAAAACTTTGCCTATGGTGTAGTTCAACCCTAGTGTATGGGCCTTTAATTATAAGCTAGAAAACATCATAGTAGGTCTCCTAGGTGGCTAAGGGTTCTCAAGTAGAGAGGAACTCACTTCACCTTGTTACTCACAGGATAGCCATGGATCATCACACTTGAGTGCTAGAGCTTATGAGAGGGAAATGGAATCTTCTAAGGTAACCTAGTAATTGTGCCTAACCATGCTCTAATCTCGCATGTCCTACATTCACATGATCATGATAATAACATAATAATTTAGTATAGATTTCATTTTCCATAATCCAAAATGATTTACATACAATCTTAATTACATTGAACCCACTCCCACTTGTTCGCTTGACACGTGTTGCACCAAATGACTAAGAGTTTACACTGCATCGAACATTAGAGGCCTAAATTCTAGCTCCAGGTACCATGAAAAACACAAGAATTCCAAATTCATTTTATGTTACCAAATGATAATTATGATTTTCTTATTCTAAAAACAAAACACATTTATCTTACTTGAAGACACATAGATAGTATATCCACAAAGATAGACATAGGTTTTTCTAGACAGATTTCTTTGAATGTTGGATCAACCATTTTTTCTAGCACATCCATATCATGAAGTTGGGGAACCGTCCCTCTTATGAGGGATTCCTTAGACCAATGCTTGGATCTGCAATAGTGGAAATATCAAAGTGAAATCAGCCTAGAAAAACACAGTGATCTATAACTTCATTGGCGAAAGAGCAATATGAAATAAAACAAACTAAGAAAACATCACCGTAGAAGAGAGATCAGAATGAACTAAGCCTATATACAACATGCTAGTTTATGCCTATCTTCTTCTATATTTTTCCACATGATAAATTGCATTTTTGGAAGGCTATGACATCAGGCACTTTATATTGAAACCATGATATCGGATCCATGATATCAAGGTAGAAGCTACAATGTTAAATATCTGATATCGTGAACACGTGCAAACCTATAAATATGGCATTTAGATGCATAGTCCAAAAGCAAGTTTCATTCCAACATTAGTGAAATTATGTTAATTTTTTTCTTGATTTTAGAACATAGCACTTAGTAGTGTATGCTTGTAGTGTGATGTTAAGTAATTGAACAAAGTATTTATTTGAGTGGAATGTACTTGGACATGTTTCATGATTGGGAATAAAGATCAAGATTACTTTTCATGATTGCAACATTACTTAGATTTATTTATTGTCTACTTAGACTAATGTTTACTATTTTTTTTTTAGGAAAAGGTCGAGCGAAATCTATTCCGAAAAAAATTTGGACGAGCTATGCCTGCAACGTAGCACTGGCCAACAATCGCGGCCCCACAACAAGAGCCCCCATGATCAAAAGGGACGGACCACACACCACCCAGCATTCAACGCATGAACCCATGACCCAAAGGGCATAATCCAGGGGCCAGGGAAACATCGCGGAGGGCGAAAAACTCGGAGACAGAAAACAACAACGAACATCGGTTCTGCAACACTCGCAGGAACCGTCAGAAACAACTACCCGTCGTGCTGCTGCCGATCAACTTGTTCATGCGCAGCCAACCCCGCAGCGAGGCGGCGCCGATTCTCTGTAATCAACTGGGTGATTCCAGTCCTGCAATTCTGAAGGATGCCCTCAAACCAGCATTGTGCGAGCTGAGAACGAGGGGTTGGTGTCGTAGTCTTCGGGTTGCTGGGTGTGGTATCCGGTGGGTCCTTCACCTGAGGCGGCCTTGGACGGTGCTGATCCTGATCAGCGTCCGGGATGGCCCGCATCGTGTCTGCCCCTGAAGCAGACGAATTTCCACGCACCCATCCCGAGGCGCCCGTAGCCGACCCCACCCGGGTATGACTCTGTCTACCACTGGTTCCCTTCGTCGGCGGGGGGTGAGCGCCCCACATCGGGCCCCCGACCCGTCTGGGCTGGTCCAAACAGGGGCCCCCACCCCACGTGAACAACAACTCCTTCCAAAGCTTCCTAAATCTGGTGCATAACGTCGTGGGGGGGGGGGGGGCCCGTCACGTCTTTGAAGATGGAATGATTACGGGCTTTCCACAGAATCCAAAGCGCAGTGAGAGTCGACGAGTTACCGGATATCTTGAGGGGGTGCAACCCACATGTGTGCCAAAATTGACGAGTGACGGGACATTCCTGCATGAAATGCTGCAGTGTCTCAGCCATATGATTGCATAGGGGGCAGTGTGTACTGAGCCCCAGGCCTCTGCACTGCAGGAACATCAAGACCGGGAGGGCATTGTGAAGGATCAGCCAACCAAACATCTTGATCTTCTCCGGGATTGACCCCTTCCAGAGTCGCTGCCAGCGAGGATCCGAAGGGAATCGCGCCCGGAGGTACTGTCGGGGATGAAGGGGTTCGTCAGCATCCCTCGTCGCCACAACATGTGCACAAAGATGCTTCCAAACAGGAGAGTCCGCGCCCGTAGCCCTCCAGGGCCTATACTTCTGCCTCAAAAGTTGCGCCCAGGTGGAGGGGTCCTCCTACGTGGTAGAGAGCCTCCAAACTAGGCGCTGCCGTCCCAACGCCACCTCCTCCGCGAAGGGGAGAATACCAACCCCCCCAGCCTCGCGAGGCCGTGCAGTGGTGGCCCAGTCCACTAGGTGCATCTTCTTCCCCCCCTTCCCGCCGGACCACACGAAGTTCCGCAGGATCGCGTCAATCTTTGTGACAACACCGGCCGGTAGTGCCACGATTGATGCCCCAAATCTGGCCATTGCCCCCAGCACAACGGAAGCTAGCACAATCTTACCTTTACGGGAGAGAAATTGATTCGTCCAATGGACCGTGCACTGCTGTATACGCATCAATAAGGCCTGCCAGATTTGTCTTCGATGCCAATCGTAGATGGGGATGCCCAGATATTGATCCGCCGCTGCACCCGGCAGAATCCCCAGAATTTGAATAATTCTGCTACGCACGGCCGGGTGCGTGTATGTGAAATAAAGCGCTGACTTATCTGTGTTTATTTGCAACCCGACCTCCCGCTGGAACCTGTCCAGCGCCCTGATCAGCGCCTTGACCTGCGGCACGGCTGCCTGGACATAGATCATGGTATCGTCCGCGTAGTGAGCGGTGAGGCAACGCACCCCATGTATGTCAAGGCCTTGGACGCCTTCGTCCACACATAAACTTTGTAGGAGATCCATCAGCATAAGAAACAGAAGAGGGGAGAGGGGATCGCCTTGCCGTAGGCCGCGGCCAGTTCCCTGGAAACCCCATAAGTGCCCATCTATATCCAGGGAGTACCTACCACTTCTTTGAATCTATAAGCAGAGCTCCACAAAGTCCCTGTCCAACCCTTTGGCAATCATCACTTTTTGTAGGGCTTCCCACCTAACGGAATCATAGGCCTTCGTGATGTCTAGCTTGATGCACAGCCCTAGGAACTTGGCAAGGCAAAGAGAGTGCTGGATTTCTTGCAGTAACAGAACCTGATCCTGAAGGTGGCGGCCCTTAATAAATGCATCCTGGTTTTTCCCCACCAAACTTGGCATGAGAGGGCGTAGTCTGGCAACCAGCATCCGAGAGAATAGCCGAAGAAGCGAGTTGCAGAAACCAATGGGCCGAAAGTGCCACGGTGTCGTGGGCTGCTCGGTTTTGGGCAAGAGGACCACGCGAGAACAGTTAATTTCATTGCTGACCTGCCGCCAGGCCAGCATGTAGTTAAAGGCATCAAGAAGGTTGGCGCCCAGCACCTCTTCATATTCTCTGAAGAATTCAATGGGCCAACCATCCGGTCTGGGTGCCTTATTCGCCTGCATATCTTTCAACGTGGCGCGAAGTTCCTGACGGGAAAAGGGGGAAAGCAGCCACGCATTTTCTGATTAGGTCACCACCTGAGGGATGGGCACGGAGATCGGGTCGGTGGCCTGCCACACCCACACCTACTGCCAGTAGCGCTGCAGCCCCTCCACTCCCGACTGTGAGTCCTGTATAAACCGTTGCAGGGGTCGATGGTGTTTTCTGCGATGTTCCACCACCTGAGAAAAGAAATATTTCGTATGTCTGTCCCCCGCTTACAGCCACTGGATCCGAGCCCGTTGTCGTCAATATTCTCCTCTTCGTGATGCAAGACCTGCAACCGCACCAAGAGGGCGAGCTCCTCGTTTTCAGTGTCATTGCTCTGTTCCTGTTTGGCTTGTATCACTGCTAAACGCGTCTGGATTAGACATCGCTGTTCATGGAAATTGTATTTGTCATCTTTGGGGAGGGATTTAATTTTTTGTTTCAGCCGTTGTAGAGCGTGTCGTAGGAATTCGCGCGGGTCCTCCTGCCTCACCGTGAGTTGCGCCTGCCCCCTCGAGCGCTGCGCCAGCCCCATCGAGCGCTGTGCCCGCCCCATCGAGCGCTGTGCCCGCCCCATCGAGCGCTGTGCCGGCCGTCTTGTGAACTGCGCCTACTGCGTTAAGTGCACCTGCTGCGCCATATTCTTCGCCTACTGCGTTGGGTGCGCCTGCCTCCTCGTGGGTTGCGCCTGCCGCGACATGCCCAGGGTCTATCTAGTCTGTGCCGCCTCTGCCACTCCTGAGTAGCTAGCCCAGATTTCCCGCACCATCTTAGCAAGCCACGTTTTCCGAAGCCACGAGCGCTCGAATCTGAACGGCCTAGGGCCCTGCTCCATGTGTCTGTCCACTTGGCAGAAAATCGCCCGATGATCAGAAGCCATTCTGACCCCACCATACGTGTGCACATTCCATCCCGTGAGCAGCGGCTGGCTCACCCAGGCCCGGTCAATCCTTGTCTGAACCTGTGCCGCGCCTTGACGTCGGTTGCTCCAGGTGAACCGGCATCCCGTGAGGTCCAAATCCGTGAGGGCCTTGCTTTGCAGCAGCGCCTGGAAGTCGGAGGCCCCCGGGGGCTCCGCCATGGAAGCCCCAGACTTCTCCTAGTTGTACAGTCTCTGATTAAAATCTCCAATTAGCAGCCACGCCACGTCGTCCGGCACCTGACCTGCCATGCGTTCCAGCTCTTGCAGCCGCTCCTTCCACCCTTGGGCACCATACACATTAGTGAGCCAAATATCCAGCCCGGGCAGATGTACCGTGATGCCCCAATTTGACATATCATGCACGATTGCGATCTCCTTGGCGAGGACCGCAAGACCTCCGGCACGGCCCCTGCTCAGCACCAAATGGCAGTGCCAACCGGGCCAGTCCAGCACCCGGGCCTCAAACTGCTGGAGTTTAGTCTCCTGCAGGCACACAATGTCACACCACTCGTCCACCACCATACATTTCAGGGTATGTGGTTTGTACAGGGTACCTTATCCCCTGCAATTCCATGAGAGGACCTTCATGGAGAATTAAGTCTCTGAAACGTCTCCTGGAGTGTGGGTTGAACGCCGAGATCCACGAAAAGCTGCGCGGTCCTATGTCTGCGCGAGCTACTCTCTGGTGTGCCCACCTTGTCCACCGGCGATGGTATCATCGAAGCAACTGCAATCTTTTTCAGGCTGGGTCGAGCTATCCCCCGGCACGTGTTGATCCAGTCTGTGACAGGGGGTGGGGACAGAGGGCCACCTGCAACAGCCCGCAGAGTATGGGGCGCCGCAGTGTATAGGGGCGACTCTGTGTACTAGCACGGCTACTCGAGCTCATCAGGGGACTGAGCTCTGTCCCCGACCAGAGCTTGAATGTATGGCTTGTCCGACCGGACCTCCCTCGGCTTCTCCCCCAGCCCAGCTGTGCGTAGGTCCACCTTGGTTAGTGTCCCCTGCCTGGGGTCCGTGTGGGGAACTCCCTTCGGTGTGTTCTGGGCGTGGGTGCTCCCTTCTGGTCTGCGGCCCCCCTCCTGTTGCCCCTGTTTGTGTTTCCTGTTGGGTCCCCGCCTGCGGCCACCCACGAGCTGCCACCCGCCCCCTGATTCGGATGATTCCTGATCTCTGCTAGCCACACCTCCCCCGGGGGGGAGGCCCACTTCGTAGCCAGGGGCCTCGGCAAGTTTTCAACATGAATGCGAACCCGCTCCTCTCCGAGCTCAGAGTCCAGCACCAGCACCTCACTCTGCAACTGCAACGGGAGAGGCCTCCACACGCAGAACCGCACGAATCCCAGCTGCTCCATGCCTTCTGTGAATTGATCGAATTTGATGAACTCCCCGAACACCTGTGCCAGGGATAGTAATATTTCGGTTGACCAGTATTCGAGGGGTAAATCGTAAAGTTAGATCCACACCGGCGCCCGCTCGAACAGATTCGGGTCGCTGTGAGCGCCCGGGCACCAGGGAGCCAGGGCCAAGCCCCGCGCACCATAAAACCATGGACCCCCCACCAGCACCTTCTCCCTGTCGGCCAGGGAGGCAAAACAGAATAGGAGACGGTCATCGGCGAGGCTTTTGACCGTCACCGTTTCCAACCCCCAAACAGCCCGCACCCAACGCCGAACCAAGTCCAGGTGAGGCCTATCCCCTTCCGAAACGAACCTACCAATGAGACTGCGGGCGAGGTTATCCAGGGTGGCGTTATCAGGTCGCTGAATTTTGACCTGCAACTCCCACCCGTCGGTGTTTCCTGTGCGTGTAGCCGTTCGCTCCTTCTCCGCGTCCACGTCCCCCACAACCGTGTGTTCCTGCACCGCACCGGTATCCGCGACACCATCTTCCCTGCCACCGCTCGTCCCTCCAGCACCACTCGTGCTCCGTCCTCCTGCCGCCACTCATCCTTCAATTCTCTCTTGAATTAAGATGAAAATGCTGTCATTAATGTTTACTATTTTGACTTAGTATAATGATTACTATTTTCCTAGTTACTGATTTACTTTTGCACTTTACTATTACTGTTGTGAAGTGTAATGGATACAACTGATTTCGAGCGTTAAGTGTGACTATTTGGTAACCCGATAGTATTATCTCTTGGTTTGCCTAATAGCGAGATACTTGGTAATCCTAGTAATGATTACATAATTCCAAGATGTGTGTGGAGAATCATGAACAAGTTTCCATCACACTAGAGTAGATTAGATTTGTTTGCTGTTACTTAGATTTAGAAACCACTTCCTTTACCTTATGTTCACTAGGAGTAATATGACCCTACACCATCAACACATCATACACCTCACTATGAGCTAAACTATATGCATTGATTTTACTTGCTCACATGGAAAGATAACAATCGCAAACTTAAACCAATCACTAGCATAATTACATTGCCTTGTCCATAGAACTTCACTAGGCTATTCAAGAACACTTGTATCTTGTATGGTTTGGTGTTGGATTACTCCACCACTCATCATCGATGTCGTTACTAGGGATAAGTCAATGCATTCCTATTAATTCATTTCTCAAAGCTTGTTGTATTACAAACCCAAATTCAACATTTTAATTTTTCAATATCCCTAAACAAGTGAGGCACACTTTATCAATGTCTTAAGTCACAAACATGACCTCAAACAAAGATACATCACCACTTGCCAGGGAGACAAGAAAACGCAATGATAGAACCATTGAAGAAGAAGAATGGGAGATGACAATCCAAATAAGAATCATTTATGCTCACACTAATACTTATCATTCAAGCTTCACTTTCATCTTTTATCAGGACAATCAAATGAGGTGGAGGGACATGCAAGGCAACATAGTCCTACCTCTAGAACATGTAGAACTTAACATGCTCGAAACTACCCTAAGGGAAATGTAGTTGGACTAGATCCAGGAAAGGTATCATGTGACTACCACATGGCAAGACCCTGTGAACTCACAAAGGAGTGTATGAGGAGAGATGCTATCATGGAGATTAAACATATGCACAACAAAGGGAAAAAAGTCAACATTTCTATTGTCTTGAAGGAACTTGATGCTGATGCATTTATTTTAGATAAACTACACCAAAACCATGAGGAGCGTTCAAAAATACCTATAATCAAACTTGATGAACCTATCAAAGTGCAACTTCATTCCACTCTAGCAGAGACACCTAAGGGGAAGGCTACTGACTTAAGGAGTAAGCATGACTCAAGGCCAAGGGTTCCTAACAAATCTTACAAAGAAGCATATAAGAGTAATGAAAGGAGAACAAGTCAACATCATTTTCTTGATACCTCATCTACCTCATCATGATCATCAGTGGACTCTGACTGAAGAAAACACAAGTACTAGGACTATGATAGGGAAGAAAGTAGGACTCATGACCATCATGATCAATATTCAAGACACTCTAATATAGAAGATGAAGAATATGAAAAAAGGAGATAAAGGGATCAAAGAGAGGATCAAGAAAGATATGAGCATAGAAGGATTCATTGCTACAACAAAGTATATGAACCTGACCATGAGGATGAACCCCTTTTGGAAACCCAAAGCATGATAAATATTCAAGAAGCTATACATATACCAACTAGGCACGTGACAGATATTTGAATTAAATGTCTAGACATGTACAAGATGCCAAGACTCGAGAGTGGCTATAATGCTAATCTACAACATCACTTTCAAGCTTTCCATGATGCTTGTGTCCTTCAAAATATTGAAAGTGATTGGAAAAAATTAAAATGATTTCCTAGAACACTTGTGAAGAAAGGAGAGAGTAGGTCCAGGTCATTGGAACCTAAATCAATCAAATGTTGGAGTACCATGCTCAAACTCTTCAATGGCAAATAACAAACTTATTCACGAGTGTCTAATTTAAGGAAACAAATCCAAGGATGGAAGCAAGGGAATCATGAGACCCTTGGTGTAGCAATGGGAAAATACTATTCACTATTGCACAAATGTCCAAGCCACAGATTTTCACCAAGGGAACAATTTAGGAAAATTGTAGATGGGTTGTGAAGCAAAACCAGAGAGAGTCCTGGGGTTTATGCCCAAGGTAGGTTATTAGAAATGACTGTCCATTGTATCCAAAGGCTAATTGACCAAGTGGCAAAAGAGGAAGATGAGTTAAGAAAGAGGAAATTGGCTGAAGAGTATAATAGAGATCCATTAATTTGAAAGAGAGATGTGCGTATATGTGACATGTAAGAGGATGAAACCTTAGAAGATGTTATAAAAAAAAGGACTCTACCTATTTAAAAATCAGTCAATGATATAACAAAGGTAGAAAAATTTTGGGATTTAGTGGATGAAAAATTTGGTATGGCCCTAAAGATTTTGGAAGAAAACATTAAACAAGCTCTTAAATGGGGGAAGGAAAGGAAGAAGAAAAGAGATTACGAACAGGAAAGTTATAAGCACAAAGAAAAAGTCACTTCTGTTGAAGAATACACTAACTCCAATTCAGAGGAAGAGGAAGAGGAAGGATGCAAAGTATGCCAGTATGAACATCCTAAGGGATGTTATCATGTTCTAGTCCAATTGCAAGAATAAGTGATCAAGAAACCCAATTTGTAAAGGAGGTGATGGAAATATTCCTTGGGAATAGTGGAATATAACATAAAATAGAAATTGTGTACCATTATTTAAGACTACTGAATCAACTTAGCTTTAATGAAGAATTAAATCAGACTTGAAGGATGGCCCAAATACATGAACTTGATTAGGTACGTATGCATGCAATAGATATACAATAAATAATTTAGAAACAAATAAAGCTCATGCATCATAAATTTATATTAAATAAGAAATTTTTAGAAGGAGACAAAGTCCCACTACATAACATAAGGTTATCTACGATTCCAAGTACTCTTAACAACAAAGGTCCCATAAACAGAAAGGTCCTTGCTAGGGTGTGAATGCCTTTTAGGGATGTTGGAACTTTATCCTTAATAAAAGGAAACTATCGATATTGAATATATTGTTACTAATTACCTACCTCCTAAATCATTTAGAGACTTACTAAATAATATGGGGGTGGGGGTAGCGTCCAACCCGAAATCATCTAGAAAACCTTTTTCCTTCTGCATAGTGCCTATGTATTCCTTAGTAATCACTAGTGTTCATAGACACCCAAATGCATTTCTGCAAATTCTGTCTTATCATTAGGTACCACAGAACGTCAAATTTATGATCATCATGTTGTAAAACATGTTTATAATAACAGTTTGAAATAATTATTATCTTTACAATGACGATATCTAGTTTGATTGGGTATCCTAGCAAAAACGCTCATGAAAATCCCAGTATTGCAAACTCAAGCATCCGGTAGTAGTCTTTGTGGCATAGTGGTATACATGACAACGACAATTTTAATGATTTTGAAACCAAGTTCAATGGTAGCTTCTCGCGTGCTGAAACCCTCGTTCAGTACCAAAAAATGAAAATGAAAATTAAATTAGGATTGGGAAAATTGCAAGGAAGTTTCTAAAATCGGATCGCCAAAATGACAACCAATCAGGATATTAAAAAGGGTTTAACCTTCGTTCAGTACCAAAAAATGAAAATGAAAATTAAATTAGGATTGGGAAAATTGCAAGGAAGTTTCGAAAATTGGATCGCCAAAATGACAAGCAATCAAGACATTAAAAAGGGTTTAAATTTAGAAAATTAGAAAAGAAAAGAGATATGTATTGCAATTAGACATAGTATGTTTCCTTTTCTTTTTCATAATGATGATCAGTTGGAGGAGATATCAAATATAGCATTTTTACGGAGCCATGCATGGCATCTGCATGCATGCAAGAAAGTAAGAAAAGACCACCAATTCCAATTCCATCGTCAATGTAGGCAATACCTTCATCAATGTTTGAAAATCGACGATGCTCATGGATATGAAACTATTCAAAATAGGGAGGACACAGGAAATCCTCAACGTAGGATTTTCCTTGTGCAAGAAAAGGGCCATCCACGAAATGGATATCCAATCTTTCCAGAATACGATCATCCCATTTCACTGTTTTTCGTCTCCACTCATTCTGAACCTGTGCAATCCCAACACCTTCAATTTTGCCATCGAACTTTTTTGCAACGCTAGAATTTCAGATCTCTTCTTGCGCTCAATAGTGAAGAAAACTAAAGATTTCCCAACACTTTTTGGAAGGAATTTTTGGGAGATAAGGTAGAATTTTGAAAATGCACATGGTCCATGGGTAGACCGAAAATGTTGAAACAAATCGAAGACATCCATAAAACTAAAAATTGGGAGAAAAGAAAAGGCAAAAAAAGACGTGAACAAAAGAAAAAAGAGGATGATCTCCAATTCCTCTATTCATATTGAACTTGCATCTTCACGGTCTCCTTGTTTGTCAGTTTAAATAATTCACATCTAATTTCGTCATTCATCTAGAAGAATGGTCAAGGATAGGACAATTGTGCTGTTATGCATTGCTGCTCAAGGTGGGGAAGCTCTATGGATCACTTTGGTTTATTTAGGGAAAAGGTTATAATGAGGCTTGAAATATTAAATTATTAAAAGGTATCAAATTTTTTTGAAAATATACCATTTTTATTAAAGTAAACCTACTAAAGTATTTTTATGTATAAATATTCAAGTATTTTAGTATAAAAATTTGTGTTATTGCATGTGCACTCTTTCGTGTTTTATTTAAACTTAGAATGAAATATTGTTGACAACCTATGAATTTTAGAAACAAACTAAAAACACAGTATCATTTATTATGAAGATAAATATATAATAGTGTTTGTAATTTCAAATACTTAGTCCAAAAACTAACATTTACTTATTATCTATTTACTTTCAGGTACAACCAAAGCTTATTATCTATTTACTTATTATCTATTTACTTTTAGACATTCTTCCATTTCATGCAAAAAGGTATGCTCTGGATGCAGGTTTGGCTTCTTTGGGGATGTTATTTTGTTTGTAGATCTTATACAACTCCAATAGGCAAAAGGAATTTTAGTCACACCTCATTGAATATAATACAATCACATTAGATATACAGAATCTTAAAGCACATTAGAAAACATAAACCTCAGAGGTGGGAAATGGGTGGGAGCTTGGCTGATTGCAGTTGCTTTGAGATTTGCTTCCTTTGCAACTGCTCTTTCCTACAAAACCTCATGGGGATTTTTATTTTTATTTTTAAAAGCAACTTTTAGATACATGTAAAATTTCATATTACATTTAGAGACTTACTAAATAATATGGGGGTGGGGGTAGCATCCGACCCGAAATCATCTAGAAACCCTTTTTCCTTCTGCATAGTGCCCATGTATTCCGGTGTTCATAGACGCCCAAATGCATTTCTTCAAATTCAGTCTTGCCATTTGGTACCATAGAACCTCAACGATTGTCACCGTGTTATATAGCTCAAATTTACGATCATCATATTGTAAAACATGTTTATAATAACAGTTTGAAATAATTATTATCTTTACAATGACGATATCTGGTTTGATTGGGTATCCTAGCAAAAATGCTCACGAAAATCCCAGTATTGCAAACTCAAGCTTTTGGTAGAACTCTTTGTCGCATAGTGGTATCCATGACAACGGCAATTTTAATGATTTTGAAACCGAGTTCAATGGCAGCTTCTAGCTTGCTGAAACCCTCGTTCAGTACCAAAAAATGAAAATGAAAATTAAATTAGGATTGGGAAAATTGCAAGGAAGTTTCTAAAATCGGATCGCGCCAAAATGACAAGCAATCAGGAGGATATTAAAAAAGGATTGGGAAAATTGCAAGGAAGTTTCAAAAATTGGATCGCCAAAATGACAAGCAATCAGGACATTAAAAAGGGTTTAAATTTAGAAAATTAGTAAAGAAAAGAGATATCTATTGCAGTTAGACAGAGTTTGTTTCCTTTTCTTTTTCATAATGATGATAAGTTGCAGGAGATATCAAATATAGCATTTTTACGTAGCCATGCATGGCATCTTCATGCATGCAAGAAAGCAAGAAAAGACCACCAATTCCAATTTCATCGTCAATGTAGGCAATACCTTCATCAATGTTTGAAAATTGACGGTGCTCATCAATATGAAACGATTCAAAACAGGGCAGCCTGAAGAAATCCTCAACGTAAGATTTTCCTTGTGCAGGAAAAGGGCCGTCAATGAAATGGATATCCAATCTTTCCAGAATACGATCATCCCATTT
>MNCI01007840.1:1920-18431 GCA_015680685.1 Gnetum montanum
TTTTTGTTTTCATGTCAACGTTTTCATAGTTGCATGGTTATAAGTCTATTAGACTTTAAGTTTCTAAAAGGTTTTATTGGCTTTGATTGATTATATTGGTTTTAACCAGTTAGGCTCGTTATATTTTGATTTTACACAACATGCTTATGCTAATTGGCCTCTTGTTGTATTTTAGAGGCTAGCACCTCTGCTACCATCACATTGGTCATTTTAGGACACTACGAGGAGAATATTATCCTCAAGTATGGTGAGATGGATTTGATGTAGCAGTGGTTGGCTAGTATAGTGCTTAGACACATCCAAGCAAACACCACTAATGCAAGTTTTCTTGATCTCTTCATGGCCCCAAGACAAACCATTCCTAGCCCTGTGATGGTAAACATCATCAACTCCTTTGACAAAGGAGTGAAGAAGTTCATCATCCAAGTTCATGATGTGCTTGTCATCTTGGCAATTAATGAATCCATCTTTAGTAGCCACTTTGGCATTCATCACAAGGACCTAAAGATTATCACTAAAGTAGGAAAAGAGGTGGACCATTAGGATGAGGTGGAAGAGTTGTTGGATAGTTGTCGTGATCACAATGGGTTGTCTCTTTACTAGTTCAAGGTTGAAGAGGCTAGATAGGCATATTTACTATTCCACTCTTGCGAATTCACTAAGTTTTTGTCATAGGGAAAGATCATTGGCATTGAGCAGGAATGGACCATGAAGAAGGTCCTTTCAGAGGGTGCTCAAGTTAACTAGGTTGGTCATTTGGATTTTATGCTACATGGGAAGATCCTTAAACTTTGTGAAAATGTCACAAAAATATTCCACATGCAATATGCATTCTTTGCAACATATCCTAGGAGGTTCATGGATTTCCTAGTGGTGAGGAAGGATAGAAAATGGATAAGCCAAGATCCATCCCAGCTCTTAAGGCCATGGGTGAAACATGTCTATCCAACCATGCAAGCTTAGAACCAAATAAAGGACATCAGGGAGTCATTATTTGTTACCACTAAGGAACTTAGTAGTAGGAATTATGCTTCCCTTGACAACATGGGGGTTGAGCCCTAGGTTGAGTGTGGGAACATTGAAAAGGCTAAGACATTGTGTGGAGAAGCTAAAGATGCAACTAGAGCCAAACTGAAGAGGCCCATGGTTGATGAAGTTGCCTTAGTGATTGAGAAATCCTCCAAGAGGAGATTTATTGCTAGACTCGGCCAAGGATGCGACATGGTTACAAGTATGTTTTAGTTTATTTTATTTTTTTTAAGTTTTTTTTTTGCATTTTTATGTTTTATGTTATAAGGCTATATCATTATTTTTTTTAAAGAAAGACATGCTAAGTTATATTATGTTTTGCTCTTGTTGTTCTTGTAAGTAAGCAACAAGAGTTGGCAACCTGAGTAGTAGTAGTAGAGGCAGAGAAAAAATGCCTAGAGGAGAAGCTTCTATAATGACATGAGGATGAGGGGTTATCCAATGTTCCATTTGATGACTTTGACATCATATTTGATCCCTCATAGCTAGGTGAACCTCCTATCATCATCCCAAATGATGCTCCGGGTATGTATGCCTTTTATTTCATACATTTAAGTTTTGTTGTTTTAGTTTAAGATTGGTCTTAATCATTTGTTGATTTTTATGCTTGCCATAGTTGTTGAGCCTCAACCTGCTACGTCAACCTTCATGTTTTGCATGAAGCCATGGATGGACATTCCTGATAAGAGGGAATTCATGTGGGGCGTGGCTGAGGACATGATTGATCAATTACAACAGGTTGCTCTCGAAGTTAGTAATAACTTAGCTTATCTTGCATTTTTAGTATTTTTTGTTTTATAGTTGTATTGTTTTAGTTATTTATTCTTTTTGGTTATTTGGTCACTTATTTTTTTTGCATATATCTTTTTCTATTATTTTCAATTCCTGAGCTTAGATAGGATCCTAACCACCCTATTGAGATTAATGCCTTGCCTAGCTTACCATTGGATGTAGAGAATGTTCCATGAAAGTTGTATGAAACTATCATTGAATGTGCATTTTCATGCACTACAACTTCATGGTAAACCTAACATTCTAATGAGTTCATATGGAAACAAGTTGTAGTCTTGGAAATAAAAAATAAAAAGTTGGTTGAGGCGAATAGGGATTTTAAAGATTGCAAGGAATTTGTGGAGGCCTAAGTGGCCAAATAGAGTTCCTTACAAACTAAAGAGATCGAATAGATGTGGTACTCGAATGCCATCCATGGCAAGGTTTCCCTTGCTAGGGAGGTTTTTGAGTAGAAACTTCATATGGACTTGGCAGCACGTAAGACCAAGGGGTGTAGAGACTATTGTGCCTAGGTTCTTGAGTGGAGTTGAGCATAGAAATACCACAAAAGAAATATAATGTTGAATTTGAAGCCTATCTTAAGTGGTTAAAGGAGGGATCTATCGAATAGCGTAGGTTGGAGCTGTATGTGAAGCGGATTTAGGTAGAGGAAGTCTTCAAACTATTTGAAGGCTCTCTAACCATGGCTGATTTCCCATCTCCTCAAGTCTCTACTGATTCTAGGGAGGTGACTATCACTAAGTTTCATTGAATCTATCTACATGGACCAAGATTGACAAAAGAAACATCTTAACAGGTATCAATATTAAGGAGGTCGACTGGGCTCACATGATCGAGGAAGAAATCTTACATTGTTTGGAGGTTGGCCTTTGGAACCTTCCACTAGAAGATATTTCACCTGAGCCCTCACAAGTTTACATATTTTATTTATTTTAGATATTTCATTTTAGTTTGATTTAATTTATAGTTTGTAATTTGATTTCATAATTTGTTGATTATTGGTTGAACTTATGCTTTGTTGTGGTATAGGTACCAAGTGATACCAGTTGCCCCAATGGTGAAGATAGAAGTACTCCTCGACCCCATCCAGTAGCCTCTTAGTACCATTCATTTGGTCATTACCTTTGGTTATCTCTATGATTTTGTTGATCATGTTGTTTATGGCTAGTGTTAGCCTATGATTTGGTTGATAGAAAATTCATTGTTTAAACTTTTATGATTACTCTGTGACCTTGGTTATAGAAATTTGGACTATTATTATTTTTTAAATTTCAATTTGGTTTATATGTTCTAGTATTTAATTTTTCTTATATGTTGTATGTTTTACATTTTTTTTCATGTCATGGGCTATGTTGGTTAACATATGCAATTGCGATTGGTTATAAAAAGGTGAAATCAGTTATATGTTGGCGACTAGGGATGTGAACTAGGTTATAAGCTACAATAAATGTTTTTTCCAATTTTAGGCCATGGTGGGCCATGCAATGCTTTGCCAATTTTAGATCATGGTGGGACCTATGTGTTGCTAGTCTTAGGCCATGGTGGGCCCTACGATGTTTTGCTAGTTTTAGGCCATGATGGACCATGTAATGTAAAAAGAAAACTTTTTTTTATCAATTTTATATGTTTTTAAAATTATTTATGAGTTTTTTGGTTTTAATTTTTTTGTGATATTTTTCATATTTTAAGTTCTAAAATAAAAAAGCATAAAAGGTAAATTGTAAATGAAAATGAATCTTAGGCTATGCATAAAGTAAGATTAAATAATTTAAAATAAAGAAAAGAAAAATGGTGCATGCAAAAAATGCTTCAACTAGGCTAAGAAGGTTATAGACAAAACAAGCTACATGGTTATAGATGCACGGGTGAGTGAATTGAGGAAGATACATCAATTGTGAAAATGTTTTCCAATATTTGAAAAATTGGGAAAGGTATATGACCTACTTTTCATAATCTAATATTTCCCATTTTCTTTGCTAACTATGTTGAAGGGGAGCTCTTCCCATGGTGCATTCATGGATTGATCATTGTTGGTTTTGGCCTCTTGTGCTCTATCAAGCTTCTCAAATTTGTGGTTAATAGTAGGAGTTTCTTCTTAAAACTCCACTTTAGATCCTTGTTCTATGTTAACACTGTTAACTACCAAAGTAGTTGCACCATCATCATGGATCATTATCTCACCTCCATCATAAGGTAGGTGAATTTCTTGATGGATTTGTGAGGAAATAACTCATAATTAAGCTAGCGAATGCCTCCCTAGGATAAGGTTGAATCCTAGTGTCTCTTCTAGTACTAAGAAATTTACCATCATGGGGAATTATTCCCCTACCACAAAGTCTAAAGAAATAAATCCTTTTACAACCACTTGAGATCCATTGAAGGATTTAAGAGTGGAAGATGAAGTTTGTTGCATATGCTCGTTTAGGCCTATATGTTCTATGATGGTATAAGCTATTATATTCATTTTGGATCCATTGTCATCATGCACCTTATGCACTTTGTATTATCCTATCCTTATGGTTATAAAAAGGGGAACTTTGGTTGTCTCGCCATCTTGGGGATTGATCTTAACTTTGTGATTGTGAAACACTAGTGATGTTGACCTCATTTCTTCCTTCGATGAAGATGTTACCATCTCTGCATGGATGGACTCTTCACTAGTAGGGATGTCCTTGCTAATAGGAATAGAGGTCAAAAACTTCACTAATTCTTCATGGTGTGTAGCAGAATTCATCACAAAATCATACAAGTTAAGGTAGGTGTTCTTTTATTTTAATGACTACTTGACTTGTTCTATCATCGTGAGGAAGTCCTTGTAATTGGTTGTAGGCTTCTCATTCTTAGTGTTCTTGAATTTTCTTCATGCATCCTAGGATGTGAACTTCATGCTTCAATGATTGTGTTTTGGCTTTTTTTCTCTTTCCTTATGGCTTGGGGTCCTTCCATGATTGACTAGTTGAGGCAACCTACGTGTTAGAGATCATTGTAATAGATGAGGTGGGAGTGGGCTTTAGTAGGCCTAATTCCTTTCATGCCTTGGCCTACTTTTTTTCATTGTTCTTAGGCTTCAACATAGGCTTTTTACAATATTTTATTAGGAATTTCTTATTGTTTTTGGTTGGTTGACTTTTGCATTGGCCACTATGAGAGGACATTGTTCATTTGCAAGAGTAGGTTTGGTTGTAGTGGGAGGGGGCACCCTAATCACAAAAGGCTTCTTGGGAAGTGTAGGTGATAGAATCCTCATAAAAAAAGGGGACCTTGAGCTAGTCAAAGTTGAAGAACCCCTATCATTGAGAAGAGGTACATGAATGATGAATGAATCTTACATAGGTCTAAAGTTTTTGGTCATATCAATGCTACGATAGTGTATGAGCCATTATTAGCATTTAATGAGTCCCTATAGACTTGCATGGATTAATTTTGTGGTTTGACTAGGTTTGAGGCATTGAGGACCAATTAACCCTTGTCTATGATCTTCTGCAGGTCATCCTTTAGTGCTAGGCAAAAGTTGGTATCATGACTTGGTAGTTGATGATAATGGCAGAAACAATTAAGCTTGAACTAATTAGGCATTGGTGGGTTATCCTTGGTTGTGATAGTGGGGTTTTAATTATCTCACATAGTCTATCATGCATCTAATGGGAATTTTAATCATTTGTTTATATTGTATTCTTCAACTCTTCAATAATTGATCAAGGAGTTCTAATGGTTTTAGCAGTAACCTAGTATATTTCGACTGATCTTTTCATTCAAAGTTAGGCCTTGTAGTGGTTAATGTAGAGGCCCTAGATGTTAATGGTTGATTGTTTGTTATGGGGGCCTTGGGTTGATTCATTTTAGGCCCTTGTGTGGTCTTGTTGTCTTTGTCCATAGTGGCCATAGCTATATTGTTTTTCCTCCCCTTCTCCTTATCCTTCTAAGTGTGCTAGTTCTTGTATGCCATGTAGGTAGGATTATGGCTAGCCTTGGCCACATCCTCTATGTTCTTTATTTGGAAAAAGGCTTGGCTAATTGACCATGGATCTAAATAGTATAGTTTTAACTTAATGAAGTCATTGATCATCCCTTTGAATTTAGCAAAAAGGTGGATCTTGGCTATCAATCCTAAAATCTCATTAAGAGGAGCATTCCATTATTGTATAAACTTCTATATTGGCTCAAGGGGTCCCTACTTGACCTTCATTAATTGGTTAAGATTCATATTGGGTTTAAATTTGTACTTAAAATAGTTAATGAACTGTGAAATTAAGTCTTCAAGTGATGATATGGATCCTCTTGGTAGCGCATAGTACTGGTCCAAGGCTTTCTTGATGAGGGACATGAGAAAAGTCCACATTATCGTATGTGGCTAGGCTTATGGCAATAGACACTTGGAATAGAAGGTTATAAGGTTAGCATTAGGGTCACCCTCACCATTTTACTTAGTAAATTAAGGTATGGGTATGCCTAGTGAAAGAGTTATTAGTGGGATAGTAGAACTGATTGGATCATCCTAGTAGAAATCCATTTTCTTTACAATTTGTGTTGTGGAGGCTTTGAGCTTTTGTAACTCTTCTATCAAGTCTTAAATCATCTATAATGCTTGATCTAATCCTTGGGGAATTCCTATGGGTTGTAGTGTTTGTACAAATGGTTGAGGTGTTGATTGAAAGGCTTAAGGCCTTGATATGGGATGCAGTACAAAAGAGAGAGGCTAGGTTATAGTGGTCATGAGTGGGCTAAACAATGAAAAGGATGTTTCTACTAAAACTTAAGGCACAAAGGGGAAAAATGGTGTATGTGTCCTCTTGGTCACTTGTGGTCTTGCTATGGGGCCCATTGGTACAAAGAAGAAGTGAGTGATGGTGAAAACCACTAGTGAGGATCGTGCAGAATGTGAATGCATGGCAAAGGACATAGAGAAGCAAAGGAAGGCCATTTGGGACATGAACTATGATTGATGGACTACTATAATGGGTGTTGACCCAAACATGGTTGGATATACAAGAGATTATGGTTGAGGTTCCTATCCCATGAAAGAGATAGGCAAGTCCAAAGTGGATGTGGTAGTTTGAGGGATTGATTGTTGGGCTTTGCCTCAAACTCATCATGCTCTTGATGCTAGCCCTCCAAAATGAGATTTTTACTCCATTCATCCATCTCAATCAATTGAGAAATTATATGTGCCTAAGCATTGGTAATGGTATCTTGTCATAGGGGGAGAATATATATTGTTTTTCATTATGATGAATTAACTTGTACTCACGTTTGACGTCAGCCTTTGCATGTGGAATGAGTAACCCATCTTGAATCTTAGCATAGATGTAGTTGTAATGTTCTTCATTAAGCACAAAAAAATCTAGACTTTGCCCTCTTTGCCTAAGTGATTGTCTATTCTTGGCTATAGTAGGATCTCTTAGATCACAGATCCTCATCCCATCTTGACTGGATGCTATGTCTATCATGTCAATGGGAAAAATTGTGGACTTAATAAAAGGAATTTTCAAGAATGTTGATTTGAATTTTTACTATTTGTAGTAAAAATTTGAGTAAGTGGGGTTGTTGAATGGTATAGTTGGTTATAAATGGAAAAAATGATTGAAATTGCTACTATAGTGTAAATGCTATATATTGCATTTAAGTAAATAATCTTATGGTTTTCAAGTTGGTACCACCAACTACGTTGGTTTCACTAGCATAATCTATGCTAAGGAGAGTGCAATAGATCATAGTATTTCCTAGCCAACTACACTAAGGTAGGAGATGGGAAATGGTTTTTCACTTGGTAAAACCAAGATGAAAATTTTTCCACCTTAGAGAAAGTACTTTGGTTATAAAAAATAAAGAAAAAATCAAATGAAAATTTTTGTATTCTCTAAGGACTATGTTGGAGTCTTAGAAGGGTCTATGTTGGATTCTTACTAGATTTTCATAGTAGGAGGTTTTTGGTATTCTTCCAAGACTACGTTGGCCTTCGAAACATCCTAAATACAGCTTTGATGTGCAAAAGCTGTAGGTTTAAATGTTGACTATGTTGGGTTTAGAGAATCTAGTACCTACTATGAAATTATTATAAAAATCCAAATACCCACAATAACCACATTAGGAAGTAGTTGTAGGAATTCAAATGCCAACATTTAATTTGTACGAAGACTTCACTATAGGGAGGATTTGAGTAATTAAATAGGACTACACTAGCCTTTAGAATAAACAAAGGAAATTTTTCCTATCAACTATGCTAGCCAAATAAAATAGTAGCTAATATGAAAATTTTTTAGCCAAAACTCAAATCACCTATTGCTACTATGTTGGGTATTGTGGGTAAGAATTTGAACACCAAGGTTGGTTTTACTATTAAGTGCTTTTAGGTTTTTAATTTCAAAATGTGAAAGACTTGGCATTTGGAAAAGGTTGGAGAAGGTTTCAAAAAATGTTGGAATAGGATTTTTGCTAAGAATTTGGGTGGAGGCACTCCTTCTAGTGTTAGAAAATATAGCATCTTGAACATGCAGTCACTTAAAGAACTAAAAATCCCAGGCAAAACAACATAACCTTGGATTCCAAGGGCTCCAAGAAGTAAGATCTAAGGTGCCTTGGACAATCTGGTCAATCACCCAGGGACTTAGAGAATGTAGATGAGAATGAAAACATGAATGTAATTATAGATTCAAATGAAAATAAATAAACACAAAATTAAACTTGAGACTAAACCTACACTAGAAATGAACTAAAACCTTTATTGATATAGAAAACTTGGTGAAAGTATAGAGTTCAAAGAGTATAGATTATGTGCTTAAATGCACAAGAAGCTTGGTTGGCTTAATCTTGAAGCTTGTTGAAGTTGGCAGGTTGTGTTCTGCAATCAAACTCTATCAAACTCTATGATCCAAGTACTCCCCAACTCCACTTGTCAAAAGCCTCTTGCTAGTTTTTTCCTGAATCTGCAACTTTTTGGTGTAAATGGTGTGAATAATGATATTTGACTTTTATGACACTAGGACTACTCTAAGAGTCTCTAGTGCTCAGGTAGATGCTAAATTACTCCAAAAGACTTGTAAGTTCTAAAAATGGATTTTTTGGTGCTTATGATTACTATGGTGGCATTGTTACAAAAATTGTTTCGAAATCAAAATGAAGTGTTCAAGTTTGGCTTTCATAGGTTTTAGGTTGCTAATTTTGGGCTACAAATTTCTACCATGATTACTAATAGATTGGTGTTTATTTGCAAGTGTAATGGCTATGGTTTCTAGCGTAGTTATCCATTTATGGCAAGTTTTGATACACCAAAGCCATCAAAGTCCATATGAATACTATAAATGGTAAACAAACTTTTGTTGCTATGCTAGCCTTCACCACAACTACATTGGCCTTGGAGGACTATGCTAGCATTTGTTGGAATCTATTGGAAATGTGGTGACTACATTGGACATGTGAAGATTGTTGCAAATTCATGATGACTATGGGCCATGTTGCCACCACTAGAAACTATCATGACTATGCTAGCCCTTGCTAGGTAAATGGAAAACCCAACAACTCCAACGTTGGCCTTGCAACTTCCACATTGGTTCTTATGACAACTACGTTGGGAATTATTGGGAAATGGAAAGCCCAACATCACCAACATTGGGTGTAGGTGGTTCCAACATATTTGAGGCTATACTACCATGAAAACCCATGAAAACACCAAATTTGGTAGTCCCCAAGGCATTTTTAGCCTTGCCAAGCCCATATATAGACATAATACCACATTTTCCACTTAGAAAGTGAGGTAGTAGCACTTTATGAGGCATTTTTCAATTCCAAAAAGTTAAAGTATGCAAGATTGTAGCTCATGGACAACAAACCTTACATTTACAATAACATCTTACCTCAAGTTGAATGGTGAAGGTTACAAGTTACAATATGTGTTTTCTTGGTGGTATTTCAAAGGGTTAAGGTGTGGTTCAATTTTAAGATAATTAACTTTGTATAGAGAAGGAGCAATAGAACTTGAAACAAAAATTAGTCGAGAAGACTACTAGGAAAACTAATGAGCTTAGAAAAACTCATTTGATTAAGTAGGAAATCTAGGATGTTAAGGTATGCAAACTACACAAACTTATAACTTTATTTAATGAACGAGCAATTGGAAAGAGGCATGAAGTGAAAAAAAATTCAACACCTTGCATGCCCAACTCTAATAAATGATTACAACTAAGCCAACATTATAGGTAAAAATCAAATTCTTGAAGAACATGTACATCCTTCTCCATGAAGCACTTATCACAGTCCCTAAAAAGAGACTCAAGGAGGAAGAAGAGGACATGTAGGTAGAATAGAGGAGGTATCTTAATGTGGTTCAAACTTTTGTAGATCGACCATGCATAGAGCTAGAGTAGGAACTTCATCAAGTAATGATAAAGTTGGACATGATCGAGTGCAAGCTCTTGCAAGCAAGAAGAAGTTATGAGTAGTTCTAGATGAATGATGAGAAATAATGTCCAATGTTTCTACAAGAGTAGGAACTAATGTATGAAAAAAATTAGTAGCTTTATGCAAGGGTAATGGACCTTAAGGTTCAAATTCAAAGATTTCACATGTTTGCATCCAAATCTTCAAGCTTCTTCTAATATTAAGTAGGTAAGTTAGGGAACTTCGTGTCTCAGTCACCACTCCCTCATACTTCTTAGTCGTGTGGTCATGGTCTATATATCTTTACAATTTTATTCCTCTACATTAATCATGTCATGTGTCTACTCCTAATTTTATGTCTTGGATGTTAAAGCTATGGAAGTCACTTTACTCAATTTTAAGGAAATGATGAGTTATCTAGTGGAATTTTATAAGTAGATTTTAAGTCCTAGACTTGGAAAGTATTTTACATCCTATGTTTTTGACTATTACGTATATGATTATAGGTTCTATCTTTGAAGTTTGCACCCTAGCCTTCCATTTTTCACATCCTATATTTCTGTATGGTTTTTGGCTTTCTATGATGTTTCTAGCTTTATTTGAGAATCTTAGGAAACTTACATATTACTTGGTAGTTTAAATTTCATCCAAAATTGGAAGCAGAGTGCACTATAAAGAGGGATATGTTGACTACCTTGTGTTACCTTAGGGGGCATTGACACATCATCTTGGTAGGTCTGGTTTCACTCTTTCAGTTTCAAGTTATCTTGGTATGTTTTTGAATTACCTAGGCTACATTGATGGATCTTCGTTGATGCTTGAACACTAGTGAACCTTTGTCATTATATTGCAAAAACTATAAATACTTGGGAAGAGCTATCATACTCAACAATTCCATTCATAGAATTTTCATTTGGATTTTGGAAACCAATTTTATGTGAAGATCTTTTTATCCCTTGGGTAAGTTAATTTCCTTTCTTTTTGTGTGTTTTAAGTTATCACTGTCAGAAGTATGACTAGATTCTATTAGAGTGCTACCTTGCTGATGTAGCCCAAAATCATCTAGTGTTTTCATGATGAATAAAGCTCATGGTTTTCTCTTGTTCTATCATTGATGTATTAAACATTAAAAATAATAAAAATATTTATTTATTTTCTATTTGATTGAGCTACAAAAATTCATTTCTTAACTAAGAATATCATAACTATAAGGCATGGTGTTAGCTTATTGAGGTTGTAACTAAGAGCCATGTTTATTATATTTCATGTGTGGGGTTGCACTTATCTTCAAGAGGGATTGTAGCATGAGCAATGCACCTATCCTCAAGAGGGATTGTGATGCATGTGTATTTATATCTATATTATTGATTACACTTAAAAATTCATTCATATCATAAAACAAAAAATTATAAATATTGTCTCACTGTGGTGACATGGATTTTCATTGTATCATATGTGTTATAATATCTTTTACATTTATTGAATGTAATGATATACACAAGTGTTCTAGGTAATCTAATCAACATCCTCTTCAAAGGTTACAACTGCATCACATTATGATTTGTATGATAAATCCCATTACTTCAAAACTAGCAAGACTCCTAGAAAGAGTGGTACATGGAAAAGACAACTCTTTTAGAATAACAAAAAAATAAATGCAATAGTCAAAATAAAAAATATCGTAAACTTCTACTACTCTTTCCAAGCAATCATAGAAGATCTAAGACTTCCAAATGTTGAAACAAAAGTCACAACCATATCTACTAAATTCAATACAAAGAATAAAAAAGAATAAATTTAGCATGCATACAAAGAAGACAAGAAAGTTTTGTGACCAAAAACCTTGATTGCTAGAATGGGAACTAAGGATCCTTGGTGCATGTAGTTTCTCAACCCCAAATAGCTAGGCCCTTCATGATGAAAATGGGATTTAGGATGCCTTGGTTGGTCCGATAGATCAACCAAGGACTTGGGAGATGCAAAAAGTGTAATATGAATATATTTGAATAATGCACAAATAATAAATTTATGTTTGAACACAAAACTCAAAACTTAAAAATTTATTGAGAAAAGAATAAAGAATAAGTTAGAGAAATGTGTACAAATGGTGCTTGGTTGAGTGACAAAGGAGGTCCACTTGTACAAGAGTTCAAGGCCAGTTGAAGCTAAGAGGATCTTCTCCATGATCTAGGTGCCAAGCCACTCTTGATGCTATAGAACCTACCTTTGTTGATACAACATTGGATCTATAGTTTGGTTGCTACTAGGGGTGAGAAAGGGAAAATGTTTAGATGCTAAGTTGCCCCATGTTGGGTTTAGAGTCCTAGAAATGTAGCATTAACATACAAAATCCACCAAATCCCAAGGCCTCAATGCTTCCACAGTAGGGTTCAAGAGACTGCAAGTGTGGAAACTTGCAAAAGCTCTTGAATATCTAAAAATGCCCCAAGTGTGAAATTGTGTGTATGCAAATTGCTATTGAAAATTGCTCAACTTGTCAAAAATGTGGAACCAATTGCTCTCTCTTTTTGCTTGAAAATGCTCAACTTTGGCAGAAATTGCTAAACTTGAGAAAAATTTTTGGAACCTGTAAATGGTGTTGGAGTATGACTTTTATAGGGTCTTTGGGCCATGAATGGGGCTACAAATTGGCTGCAAAATTGATTTAATTTTTCTGCAAATTGGCTGCCAAATTCAAGTGAAATTGATGTCCAAATTTTTGGGGGTTACTAAAAATAGTATGTGCTTCCCCATGGCCATTTCATTTACTAAAAATATTATATGGTGTATCCTTTCCATGCTAAGCTCTCAATCATGCTTGTTGAAGTGGCTAGCAAATGTTGAAATGCATAACTTGATAAATTTTTCTTCTTGTGGCTTCCATGCTAGGGGTTTGAATTTTCCACATTAGGAGGGAAACTTTCTAGGTTGGGGGGAGGAGGAACTTTCTAGGCTAGGGGGAAAAGTTTTCTAGTTTGAGGGGAAAGTTTCCAAAATGCACCTTTGGTCTCCATGTTGAAGGGATTAAACTTTTCAAACTCCCCATCCTTCCACTCTAGGGATAGGTGAGATCTATCCCCTTCATGTGTTTTCAGTGTAGAAAAATGTCTACCCACCATTAAACCCATCAAATTTCCCTTTTTGGAATTCCAAAAGGCATTTTGACCTCCCAAAGCCTAAATATAGACACTAGGTGACTTTTTTCACTTGGGGAATGAGGCTTTGACCACTTATGAGGCATTTTTAGTCCCAAAGGTATAAAGTATGTGAAATTTCCCATTGTGGGTTACAGTTTTCACATTTACAATGAAAATTTGCCTTAGGTTCCATGGGATGAAATCTAGATGATGAAGATTGGTTATAACATGCAAAATTTTGTGGTGTTTCAATGGCCTCTCTTTGTTGGTGTCTAAAGGATTGACATGAGAGGCACTGACAAAGAATAAAAAACACCACTACATATTATAACATTACAATGCATAGAGGCCACATGGGAATCAAGCTATCCAAGTCATCAATGTTGCTAGTGTTGGCGACCGTTTGGGACGCGACCGCCAACGAGTGTCCTCGAACAGGATTTAGGTGCCTGCTGGTCTCTGGCAACACCAAGGCCCAGATACCTCNCACATGTGGTATGACTTCAAATAGGAATGATTAACTTGATTGACTAGCTCATTCCCATCCATGTTGGCTATTCTAAATGCTCCATTTCCATAGGCTCTGGTGACAAGAAGAGCCCTTCCTGGTTGGCTAAGAATTTTTCTGCATGCTCATGAATGGCCTTGAGGATGAGGTCCTTCTCCTTGATCTTGCACATAGTCAGGTTATGGTGATGTTGTCACTTCTGCCTCTCTTGATAGTTCTCAATGTGAGCAAGTACTTGTGTATGCCATTCTTCCACTGAATCTAGTGTTGTTGTTTGTAACTCCTTGCTCTACTCATCATTGATGAAGTTAGTCAATGCTACCCAGAGTGATGGCACATGTAATTCAAGAGGTAAAACAACTTCAGAACCATAAACAAGGCCATAAGGGGTCATGCTTATTGCTGTGTGATAGGTTGTTCTATATGCCCATAGTGCATGGATAAGCTACTCATGCCACTTTCGCTTGCTATTATTGAGCATCTTCTTGAACAAGTTGCTGATGGACTTGTTGTTTACTTCTACTTGTCTATTGGCTTGGGGGTAGTAAGGTGACAAGAAAGAATGCTTAATGCCTAGGTTGTGACAAAAATCCTTGGTTTCTTGGTTGTTGAATTAAGGTTCATTATCTATAACTATGATCATGGGTATGTCAAAATGAGCTACAATGTTATCTAGGATAAACTTGCATACTTGTTCAAATTTGGTCTTCGTTAGAGGAATAACTTCAACCCACTTGGTAAAGTATTTGATTGTGGTGATGATGAAGCTATGTCCTATGGTAGATTTAGGCATTATGGGCCCAATGATATCCAGCCCCCATCATTGAAATGACCATGTTATCTAGGTTGTATGCAACTTAGTTGGTGATACATGTATCAAGTTGCTATATTGTTGGCATGTCTCACATTGCCTTTTGTTGATAGTCATTTTCCATTTGGGGCCAATAGTAGCCTAACCATCTAATCTTAGCAACCATGGCTCTAGGTCCTATATGTCCATGAAAAACACCCTCGTGAACCTCCTCTAGAACTATTATGGCTTTAGTTTTGCCTAAGCACTTTAGGAGTATGCCATCATAGGACTGTCAATATAATGTGTTATCACCTACAATGACATACTACTTCAAATACTTGCATATGGTGTCATTTTGAGATGTAGTTAGGCCCTATGAGGATTCACCATACATAAGGTAAAATTTGATATCATACCACTCCTTGGAAGGAGAAGTATGAACAATGGCCACAAAGGTATCCTTAATGCTCTATGTAACGAGAGTAGTGTAGTCCATAGTTAAGGTGGGCAACTTGCTAAACACATATGGAATCACACTAAGGGCTAATACTACAATTGCATCAACAATGGTGTTTTCATTTCAAGATATGTGTTGGATATCAACATCTATGAATTGTTGTAATAATTTCTTTTCAAGGTCATAGTAAGGTTGTAATTGCTTAGCTTTGCATGCATAGACTTTAGTTACTTAATTAACCATGAGTTGAGAATCACCTTTGATGGCTAGATGTCTAATTCCTAGGTCATGAGCTACCATCATCCCTTTGATCAAACCTTCATATTCTGCTATCTTGTTGGTACATGAGAACCCCAAAACAATAGGCAAAGAATTGGATTTCACTAGATGGAAATGTTATGATGGTAGTAGCATTGGATCCATGGGTGGTTGAAGCTCCATTGAAGTTCATGGTTTTCTCATAACCCTTGGGCACTTGGCTAACTATGTTAACATGTTCATTAGGGAACTTAGGATCTATGGCTACTTGGTCATCAACTAGTGAAACTATGAGTTGTATGTCTATATCTTGACCTTTTGTTGAAGATTGAGAGACGTGATGGAGGTTGAACTCTATGGTTATGGCTTTCCATTGGGCTATATGGCTACTTTCATAGATGTTGGTTATTATGGCTCTGAGTATGTTGTCCTTACAAATTATGTTGACTTGGATTCTAAAGAGCTAGTTTCTCCATTTCTTCAAAGAGAAGACTAGTGCTAGACAATGCTTCTCTACTTCAGTGTATTGGGTCTTGTGGGCTACTAACGCATGACTAAGTTAGTATACAAGTGTTGGCACATTTTGGCCATTTCCTAGAATAGACACATTGTGGGATTGGTTGCAAAAAACTATTATAGAGGTGAGGATTATAGAAAAAGCTACAATGAAAAGTTTTACTGCAGCTCATTGAAGTGGTTCTTTCAGAAGATGGAACCCTTCTAAGTTACTGCCATCTTCTATGTGGCATTCTCAATACAAAAGATGTATGGTGCATTGATGCTGACTTCTCCTTCAACATGCACTTTGCTCTCTCTCTTCTGACCAAAGCTAACTTAGAATTGGCAAAAAAAAAATAGAGAGAGAATGTAGACAGGCTTCATCTTCATCGTGGGAATGCATAGTAAGAAAAATGTGGCCTAATGCAGTCATGATACTGTGCAGAGGATCAGGACCTACATTGAAATTGTACTTGCCATGCATCAGTTTCTGCTATGGTAATATTCCCTTTAATGCTCAGTCTTACGCTGCTTCAGAAGGAGGCCACCTAGCTATGGTAATTTCTCTACAAAGATACCCTGCCCAAGAAGCTCCTTACCATTTTCCACCAAATGCCACTTTCTTTGAGTCCATTCCTCTAAAAAATGTCTGTGAAGATGGAGACG
>MNCI01007854.1:0-15274 GCA_015680685.1 Gnetum montanum
TATATAATTACACATATATATCTATAGATCTTAGTCAAAATATCAGTAAATTATATATTTAGATTTTAATGGTTGTTTGGATGGCCTATGTCAGTATCTCTTTGAATTATTTGGTTATTTTGATCATGTTTAGAACATTATAGTTTACTTTCAAGTTTGCATTTCTTGTTTCATGTTGTTTTTGTTCCCCACCATTTGCATTTTCATTCAAAATTTTCCAGTTCTTGCACTTGCATGCAATCTATAGTTTGGGGGCTAAGTGTTGAGGCCAACCTCACCCATGCTAGGCATAGGGCCTTGATCAATGGTGACCACCATTAAAGTAATAGTATTTCGATAAGCAACAGAGAGATTCTAGAGGTGAAGCAAGGTGAAGTAAGCATTGAATATGAATTCCAACCATTTGTTGGAGAAACCAGGTAAGATGGATATAAAGTATTTAGGCATTTTGGATATAATTCACTTGATGTATGCTAGCACCAAGCAAGCATTTTTTTTTACAAAGTAAAGCAAAGCAATTGTCCATGTGTTGGTGGGCTTTGTTGGCCCGTAAAAATAGATTTTAAAAGAAAAATAAATTAATACAGAACAAATCATGAGCAATAGGACTACACTAAAAAGAACGTCACCCACCAAAAAAATAAAAAATAAAAGGAATGAGGACCGACCAATGTGCATTGTAAAAAAATAAAATATAAACTTAAGGCTTATTTTCTTTTTTTATTTCAGGTGGCTCATGTTGCAGTTGATGTGGAAAAGGTAGCTTACAGTTTAGGGTTAAGGTTTTTCTCTTGCCAGGCCACTATTTAAAGGGGACATAGGCTTGTTTCCTAGGAGAAAGAAGGGAGATCTGGAGGCATAGAGGTGGGGTTTCTCAGGCTAGAGGGGGCAGCACCTATTTTCTCTAAGAGCATCTTTCTCTATTCCTTATTTTCTTTGATTCAATTGATTGGGTTTTTATCTCTATTTTGCTGTCTGCATTTTGAATCCTGTAATCAATTGCGAAACATGTTTATCTTTCTTTTTAAATCAGGACTTTGAGAAGGATTTTCTATTCCGATCATCTTGTTTGGATCTTCGCATGAGTAATGAGGATCTTGACGGTTTACTTTATTTTCCGAGGTTTTCCTCTAATAAGGATTCTGTCTTTGAATTCCATTTTATCTGAATCTGTGTTTTGATTTTGAACAATTTATCCATTTTATGGATCCTTGCAATTTAGCTTTGGTGTATCGGGTGTAATTTGATCGCGGCAACCGTCTATCTACTTTTTTTATTTTTTATATAAGGTTATCTTGAATTTGGGTTTTGTGTGACACTTTATTTTCACGTAAACTGTGTCTTGGTGCTTTATCTTATCTTCCTTTATTTCTACAACTTACAGAATTTCTGTATACTTTGTTTGACTGAATATAAAAGATTAAGCTGAAGGAGGTTGCTGCCATCATAGGTGTAGTTGACACTGAGCAACGATCAGGGCCTCTTCTAGGATGTCTAACCTCTGTTTAGAGACAATGGCTGAATCTTCCTTCTATTTAGAGCATTAAATAAATTTTAATTTTAATTTGAATTTATCTTTTTTTGTCATTTATTTTATTCAAAAACCACACAAATATTTAATTTTTATTTTTAATTATTTTACTATGTTTTTCAAGATTTAATAAAATTTTCATAAAATAAAATTTAACTTTTTTAATATTTTGCTTAAAATATTATGATTATTATTATTGTCACATGGCCCTTTCTAGCTGAGACTATTCTCGAGTTTCCGTATCCATATGGGAGGCACCCTAGGCAATAGTCTCCTAAAATGAGTTTTCACAGGTGTTGGCAGCGTGTCCAAAATTTACGCATCAACAATTCCAATAGCAGATAGGGAATGGCATGGAGGTCTTTATGGATGACTTCTCCAATTATGGGGAAAAATTTGATCAAGCCTTGGACCAGTTTAAGCAAGTGTTAAAAAGATGTGTAGAAACTAATTTGAGGCTTAATTGGAAAAAAAGCCATTTGATGGTCCAAGAAGGTGTAGTCCTAGGGCACAAAATCTCACACATAGTGATAGAGGTAGACCCTGAGAAAATCAAAATTATCCAAGGAATTACCCATCAACTAGAAATTGTCAAAGATATTCAGTCATTCCTTGGACATACTGGCTACTACACGGAGACAAACTGGTACAATATCATTCTTACCTATCTCCTTACCCAAAAAACACCATAAGAGTTAAACCTTGAGAAGAAACATTAGTTTCTTCACTGAGCTAAGGACTTTATGGATATTAATGGCCAACTTTACAAAGTGTGTTCCGATGACTTGGTTTGATGGTGTGTTCTTGATATAGATTAACTACAAGTTCTTCAAGATGCTCATGAGGGTCCTTGTGGGGGTCATTATGCTGGGAGACGAATGGCCATCAAGATCCTACTTATAGGATATTATTGGCCTACATTATTTTGGGATGCCCATCATTTCATCTAATCTTGTGAGCACTGTCAACGTGATGGGGGAATGACTACTAGAATGGAGAATCTACAATAATGGATTTAATCGTTAGAACCCTTTGACATTTGGGGAATTTATTTTATAGGGCCGATTACACCAATGTCCAATGGAAAATATTATATTATTGTTGTCATTGATTACCTAATGAAATGGGTTAAAGCAGCTACTGTTAAAGATTGTACATCATCTATAGTTGCACGATTTGTTCAACAACAAATCATAAACAAGTTTCGTGTGCTGCGTGCACTTATGTCAGTCAATGGTACACACTTCATAGGTGCAACTTTTTGGAAATTAATGCAACACTTAGGGGTTGAACATAAATTGGCTACACCATACCACCCCCAAGCTAACGGTCAAGTAGAGGTCACCAACAGGGAGATTATGAAGATATTGACAAGAACCATTAGCAAGTTTAGGTGAGACTGGAGCACTAAACTGAACAATGCTCTTTGGGCATATTGATCCACATGGAAACTCCCTACAAGGTACTTTCCTTATGAGTTAGTGTACGGTAAATTACCAATGCTTCCCATTCAAACTGAGCTCCGTACACTAGCCACAACATGTGACCTCAACCTTGGCCTTGATCTAGCATAGAAACAATAGTTAGTAACCCTTAACTTGCTAGATGAATATCAATTAGCTATCCTATGATCTAACAAATTGCACAAGGCCTTCAATAAACAAGGTCATGACCTAAGAATTAGGAAAGTTAAATATCAGCCAGGAGATAAGGTTCTCTACTAGAATCCCACACATGTGCCACAACATATTAAATTTCAAACACTGTGGGAAGGACCTTATATTATTTATGCAACTTTTCCTTCAAGGGCCATGACAATATACAAACTTGAGAGCTGGGATAAGAAACTTTTGGTCAATGTGCAACAAACCAAACCTTTCCAGGAGCTTAGGATAGTTAGTAGACATGCTGCCTCTCCTGATAAACAACCCTACTCACTATTTCAAATCTCCTTCTTCCAACTGAGTTGTGGGGTAGATGGAAACCTATGCTAACCATTCTAGGCCCTCAACTCTTTTTGAAATTTTTTTACACATTCTTTCAACTTTTCTTATTTTTGTTTTATACCATCATTCATGTTTTTACTTTTCTTTGTTTTCTTGATTTACTTTTATTCATCATCTAATAAGTGCTCATGATGTTGGATTGAATTATATCATATTGATTGCTAATATTTGGTTTTTACCTTTGAATTATGATGTTGATATTAAGGTATGGTTCTTTTGGTAAAACATGCAATGAGACCACATCATCCACTCATCCATACAACTCTATGGTCTCCTTTGGCTTGGAACTGTATAGCCCCGTTTTTCTAAGTAAACTTAATGAATTTGTGGTTGGGTATTTTTCAAACCAAGGAAAGACTTAAAGGATGAAAAGGGTGTGACTTCAAGGGAATTCGATGCATTGGTGCTGGCCATTCTCTTGGGTGCTTGGATGCTTTTTCTTGGGTTTTCCACCATTTTGACATTATTCAAATATCAGGAATCTGAGTGAATAAAATTAAGTCTTTTCATGATGTGGTTCTCACGCACAAACATAAAAAAAAGAGAAAAAAGAGAAAAAGTTGAGAATTCATAGCACACCCCTTAGACATAATAAAGTAATATGGGCTATAAGTGCTGGTTATGGCACTAGAAAGACATGTTACTCATGCCTGAAGGTTCCCTCTAACTAAAGCCCATTCTTGCTTCCTGCTTCTCCATCTCACTCTCCTTGGGATGGCGGTCACTCTTTGTGGAAGCATTCTTGTTGCCTCAAGAGGATGGATTGGCCAAGTGTATTGATGCAAGGTCATTGAATGTGGTTGGTTTGAGTCTAGATTTGGGATGAGTTCTACTCAGTTATCTTAACCATGAAATACATAAGGGGATTTACACAACCTTGTTCTTGGGATTCCATTCCATTCTCTCCTCTCCATCGTTCTTCCCATTTTGCACCTCATTGCCAACTTTATCATTAGTCCATTTTGAGTTGATGCATTATTTTTCTTTGGTGAATTCTTGTGGGTAGTTTTTTAACTCTTGCTTGCAAATGACAATCCTAGAGCCTATGGACTCTTTGGTTTATGGGTTTGTTAGGGCATAAAGGGCATGAGCCTGCTTTGGGGAGGACCCACTAGCATTTCTTTTTGGTGCAATTGCAGACTTATTTCCCTTAAACATTTCCTATAATCAATTATTTCTTCTTTCATTCCCATCCATTACATCCATTTTATTGGTGTTGTCGTTGATATTTTTCATCTCTCTTGTTCCTCATGTTTTTCTATCTTATAGCTATTGGAGGTTCGCTCTTAGTTGTGGGGGTCTTGGCAAATTTTTTTTAATTTTTTTCATTTTACTAATTGCCTAACCCCTACACCTTGGGTAGTTACTAGTGATAAATCTCTTAACCAATTTTTTCCATAACCACAACTCAACCAATGCACTTCATATCGAGGCAAGGTATCAACTGCATTGTGGATAATCTATCCTTTCTCATTTGTGACTATGTTGTGTGTGCATATGGTGATCATACAAACAATGCACTGGGCTTGGAGAAAGCACTCAAGATGGATCGGAATTGGAGCATTTATGAAAGGAGCAAGTTTGGTGGCATGGCTATGGATAAACAATGAAAGGCACAATCTCGACATTGGTGGCAACACGCTCCATCTTCTTTCTCTCTCTCTTTTTCTCTTCAAGCTATCAAATAAAGGCTTGGATGTCATTTATGTACGAGCGTTCACCACAATGGTCATGAACACTAATGTTTTAATATGCTTATTGATCTATTCACTAGGCATGTTGTGTCTATCATCCCATTCCACTGTCAGTTGTCAATTAGTCAATAATCCCATACCTTCTTAATATTTTGTAAAGAACTCAAGGATGAGTTTTCATTCAATTGTGGGGGTATGATGAGAGGAGTTACTCTAGTGGTTACTCTAGCAGTTATTCTAATTATTAGAGCGGTTACTCTAGCGGTTACTCTACCAATTATTCTAATTATTAGAGTGGTTGCTCTAGTGGTTACTTTGGTAGTTATTCTAATTATTAGAGTGGTTACTCTAGCAATTACTTTAGCAGTTATTCTAATTATTAGCGTGGGTACTCTAATTATTACAATAGTTGCTCCCAAGTCTATAAATACAGTGCCTAGGTACATAATAAGGAAGAAGTCTTTTAGTAATCAAGTAGTGAAACTTTTGTAGTCTGTTTGAAAGTTAGAGTATTTTCCAAGTGCCTGCAGCAAAAGGTCTAAGTGTGGATGGATCTTTATTCAAGCATTGTGTACCTGAGCACACCTTGTGTATGGTAATAAAGAAAAGCTCTTTGATTTATCCTTATAGCACTTGAGATTTATTTTCTTATGCATTTCTTTTATTTTATTTTCTTATGCATTTATTTTATTTTATGTGCTTTACATTTCTGTTATTAACACAATAATTCATTTTGATCAATTAAGCAAATCATTAAATTACACAAACATGAACACTTTGAGCATGCATGCAATGCTCAGTAACCCAGCAACAATTAGCGTTTGGTAATCCCAGCAATGTTGCACTAGTTTAGGATGTGTACGGGAAGTGGGAATGGATACTGGTGTTAAGATTAGTTAGAACTTAGTTAATGAGTAGTTACATTAAATTAGTCACTTAGTTACCTCTCTCCTTCCCTACTAGCATAGGACATAAAAACATAAAAGCTATAAAAATCATCTACCTCAAGCTTACTTAACCATATAATTGCTACATACAGGTAAGCTTGGGAAGACAATGATCAACCAACTCGTCCTTGTTCCACAAGAGCACATAAGCACTTAGTACTTGGAATTTGACTAGATCATGTGTGAAACACTTGTATTTGTATGGTTGAGCATAGGGGTACCTTGCCACTCATCGGATGAGAAAAAAATTGTAGTAGTATAAGTAGAGAGAGAAGGAGGTATCTTAGGGGGTTTTAAGTTGAAATTAGTATTTGCAACCCTCGTCTTTTTGTGGTGCACCAAGTGAAATCTACTACATCAACACATTTATTATTAGTCCCTATTAAATTTTTTTTTTGTAAAGAGGAATTCCCTTTAGATATTGAGAGTTTTCGTGCATCTTCAAATCTAAAAAGATTAGTAAAAGGATGAAAACTTATCAAAGAAGATTTCATTTGTGGTTGTTGAAAATTGTCATTATTTTTCTTTTTTGAAAATTGTTATTTTCTTTCCTCATGAATAAATTTTTTATTGAGAATAAGATATATCCAAATAATATGGCCTTTGTAATGATAATAGTTGCAATATCCTTGCAAATTATAGTATGTAATTTTTTGGGAAAAATACCAATTACTGACAGGAGTCTTAATTATATTTTTATCTATTGTAAATTAATCTTTGCAAAATAATGTTTGTGTTGCATAACATCTAGTAATGTTTGTAGCTCTATTTTGAGGATTGTGCCAATGTTGCCAATAATTTTACTTTCAAAACTTTGAAAAACTAGAGGAAAATTTTCTAATTTAATCTAGTAAGAAATTTTAGAATAATAATAAGAATAGGGATCAAAATCCACTTTTCATTCTTTAGTAATAAAAGTATTACTCTAATCCATAAAAANCTAAGATTTAAGTTGGTGAATGTTGGTAAATGTAATGAATGTTAAATGATAAATTGAAGATGGGCAATGAAAATTGTTGAACTGTTGAATGATGAATTAATGAGTGGTTAATGAATTTGATGAATATGAAAAGGGAAAAAATTTATAATTTTAGAGATGTCTACTTAGCTATATAACCTTACTTTTGATATCTTAAAAAATCAAGAGAGGGAAATTAATTAGTAGTAAGAATGGGGATCTTAATCCTAACAATAATTACATTACTCTCAACATTTGTATTTAAACTGAACATAGAAAAAGAATTTGAAGTAGTAATAGAAAGAGGTGATGAAATATCAACATTTACATAAAGACATACAATGATCTCTTTCTCTCTCTTTATGTTAGCTGGGATGTTTCTCCAACTGATTTGATTTTTCTTTAGTAGATTTAATATTTCTTTAGTAAATCTCATTTTATTACAATGGATCTAATGTTTTTCTCTTCAAGTGGATTTGATCTCTTTAGAATTTTCCTATGGGGAATTCTAAATTACCTTCAATTCTTGCACTAATGCCAAAATTTCTAATTCTTCTATTGATGCAAAAATTTCTATTAATTTTGAAAATGAAAATTTACAAGTTGGTGAGGAAAAATTTGAAATTTTTTCTTCTACTAATGTTTATGCAACTAGGACACCTGATTTTCTTCTTACAAATGATATATATGAGTAACTCATAGTTAATCTTACATCATGATATGTGTTCATTGAAATTTTAGGTTAGCTTTCTCATAATCAAAGTTTCACTTTATAATTAATTGATGTAATACAAAAACATGATAATTAGATCATTGATGCCAAATATTGTTCTTGTTTTTTTCATGGTTGTTGAGCTTAGCAATGATTCAATGGTACAGTGTATCCTAGATATAGAATTAATTATCCATTTTAATTTATCTATTTGAATTAATTATCATTTTTTCAACCTTAGATGTTTTTCAATCATCAACTTCAACATTTTTTTTCTTTTCATCAACATTAGATGAAGGGGAGAGGAGGCCCCTACCTTGTTAATAGAATCAACATTATCAAAAGATATTATCTCAATATCTTGACGAATAGCTGTAAATGAATTAGTAGTTAAAATATCATTAATGAGAAACAAATATACGTTTGCCCAACCATACGAATCACTAGCATTCACTCAGTGATTCCGTTGAATTTTGAAGACTTTAGGTTTCTAAGTAGTTCTAGGAGATGAATCTAACCATTGCAATTGTTGTCTTCCCAATTCCACGTGTGAAGTGCAAATGTATGGTTAAGTGTGACTATGGCATATGATTTTTATCATTTTACCTTTTATGAATTAAGTCACCTAAGAAAAAGAATAAAGTAATTTAATATTTAACTAATTTAATGACTAACTAACACTTAACTAATCCTAACATAAGCATTCATTCCCACTTACTGTACACCTCCTAAACATGTATAGCACCACTAGGTTACCAAGCATTAAGTGCTATTGGGATTACCAAGTGTTAAACGTATGCTTAAAGTGGTCATACTTATGTGTGTTATTTAACAAATATTAATTAATTAATTAAATAGTAAATTTCATGAATATTAAATGCTTAAGTAAACAATTAATCTATTCCAAGTGCTACAAGGTTTTATACGAAAATCTCATCTTTATTATTGTCCACACTAAAGTGCTTAGGTATAACAATGCTTGAATAAAGATCCATACATTTCTTTGATTCCTACTCTAGGCACTTAGAAAATATTCTCTCTTAAATGAAAAAACTACAAGTTCTTCACTACAACTATGAAAAGATTGCCATAAATGTGATGGGTAGGCACACATTTATAGGCAAGAATAGGGTGCCCCATCAATGGGTACATGTCAACAAATCAAACCCTGCATCGATAGGATCACATCGAAAAAATCCTATTCACAGGGTTGCATTGATGGCATCCCATCGATGTAGGCCAACAATGATGATTCATGATAAACACTCATCCTTGAGTTCTTTACAAAATTGGAAAAGGTATGGAATTATTGATTAACTACAGACACACTAAACAAACATAACAAAAACTAAGTTCCTAAGTGTATGGTTTTACAATCATTATAGAATTTTGGTATTGATGACAAAAAAATTGAACACCAGGATAAAACTAACAAACAAAACTTCTTGAATGGCATGAAGATGATGAAGTTCAAACAATCCTAGGCGGTGGAGGTTCCCCTACTTCAAGTGCATGTGGTGGTTGAGATAGTTGTTTTGGTTGTCTGGTGGCATTTGCAACTTTTAGTAGAAGATGAAAGGCATCCAACAATGTCTTCATCTTCTCCTCCTTACTCCAAGGATCATTCATGGTTTACGCTGCATCACCAATGTGGATTGGAAAGGGAATATCCCATGGATAGGGCATTGTAGGGAATAGCTTCATATTCATGAATCAAATAACGAACTATTTGTGTTTGATGTTGAATGATTTAAGTGCATTCTACAGTTCTTGGTAATCGTTCATCCTTCTAGCTAGGTACTCAACATTTAATTTATGATCTGTGAACTTTGCCTTGAGAACCTCAAGTTTCACATTTTCTCTTTCAAGCTTCTACTTGGTCTCTTTATGGTGCTTGAACTTGGTCTCATACAACAAGTACAAGCTAGCCATTTGTTTCTTCAATTTTGACCATGGCCTTCTATAGTCTACATTGCCAGGTTTGCATAGCAGAGATTAGAAAACTCCATGTATTTGATCATCTCCTTAATCTATAGCTCCTTCATGTAGATTTTTGCCTTGTTTTATGCATTCAGCCCATCAAAGATAGGATGCTAGACATCACATCCTTGTTGGAGCTACTAGAGGATCTCATTTACTTTTTCCTTCACTAATTGGATGTGCTTTTCATTAACTTCTTTCTATAGACCAACCCTATCTCTATAATGGTTCTAAATCCTTTCAAATTTAAGGGCCACTTTCTTCTAAGTAGCTATCTCTATTGCAATTTTTTGGCAAATGGCATAGAATTTCTCCATGGAGAGGTTTTTAATTTCTACTAAAAATCTCCTCAATTTTGTGTTCACCTTAGCTAACTACTACTATTTTTGATGGATAAAATCTATCATCTGTTGCTTCTGTGCATCAACATTCCATAGGTGATGATTCATTGTAGTTAAGATTTCATTTTCATGACACATTTGCACTAGTACTTCTGAATGTTATGCATTGTGGAATTCACTAAGGATTGGTCAAAAACTGCCAACTCCTTGGCATTATCAACCTCTTTGAGTCTCTTTTGAAGGTGTTGAAAAGTTTTATCTCATGTTATTGCTTGGTTGAACAATGCAAGATCAACAAGGTGGGCTCTTAATTTAGTAAGTGATGAGTGGCGAGGTACCCCTACACTCAACCATATGAATACGAGTGTTTCACGCATGATCTGGTCAAACTCCATAGACGGGATAGCTGTGGTATCAAGATAGTTATTCTTAGGTTGTAGTCTGATATCTTCCCATCTGGACTAGTATTAACTTTGTCACGTATGATTTAGTTCAGAATGAGGTGTATGATGTGTTCCTATACTAATGCTACTCTTGGAGATAATGGAAAATAATATTAACTAAGCTAAGAGAGAGATGGTGAGAGAGAATCTAAGCTAGCCTAAGTGTGATAAGCATCTGGTCCTCACATCTTGGACCTCATGCATGACTACCACTGGGATTATCAAGCGTAGATCCTAGGTATGCTATTGGGTTGCCAAGTAGTCACACTTAAATGCTCATGATCAAGTCATACTCATTCTATGTTTAATAAGAGTTTAGGGGTAAAGAGATGTTAACTAAAAAAGCAATAAATAACAATAAAAATTAAATAATTAAAATAAGTGAATGCTGTAATGATGAAGTAATCTTGATCTTTTTTTTCGATCATGTGCATGTCCAAGTACATCACACTCGAATAAGGATGCCATACAATTACAATCACCAGACTGCGGGCATGCACTGAGAAATAATTGTAACTCTAAGGAGGAAAAACTACAAGAGTTTGGGTAAGGAACTTAGAACTAAGTCCTAGAACAAGGAAAGCTGCCTCTTATTTATAGAAACTTTGGTAGGCCATGATATCGCATATGCGATATCATAGCCAGGAAATTCATGACTCATCATACCCCCACAACTAAATGTAAACTCGTCCTCGAGTTAAAGTGAGAACAAGCTCCATTGATTACACAGTGGATAGGTATGGGATTATTGACTGACTAGAATGGATTCATGCCATAGGATGGAGTGAGAAAAAAATTGAGACACAACATAAAAGAAAATCCTATCATTACAAAATTTGATGGAACTTATGTAGTTCCTAGTGGCGATGGCTCCTCTGTGGGTGTCTTTCTCTTTTCTTACATTCCAGGTCTTGGGATTTGATGGTGTTGAAGTATGGCCTGAAGTTTCTCCTCTTGTAAGGCCTTGAGTTCCTTGGTATGCATGTAAGTTTGTGCTTGTGCCATAGAGGCATCCCAATTAACCTTCTCTTTTTATTTTGCCACCCTTTTATTCTCTGTCAACAGTTTATTAAGTTGCTTGGTTCTGAAAGTGTTTAGCTGGTTCTGAGAAACCTTTGGCCCTGTAATAAGAAGGTTTAATATTTTCAAAATGGATTGAATAGAGAAATCAACAATCACACCACAATTGTTAACTATGGTGCCTTCTTCTTTATTGTGCCAAAATTGGTATGTTTCTCCTAAGTACCAGACACCACTTTCAAAGAGGGTAGGCCATAATGGGGACCCTTTGAGATGATCCCTAACGACCTCTGGAGAAAATTATGTGAAAGGTCCAAAGTTTAATTCCATGATCACTACAATGAATATGGACCTTTCATGGATGGTTTGAACACAATCCTAGGGCAACATGAGATATCATCCTTGTTCAGACGCTGTAACAGCTCCTTCTTCCACCTACCTTGATTGTATAGTAGCAAGGTCTTCTTGGTGGATACTAAATGATTATTCCTCTTGCTCTACATGTTGTTCAATAGGAACTTGTCCTTCACCTCTCTTAGGTCTCTTGATTGCACCTTGAGTAAGACCTTCCTGTTATTCGTGTTTCGGGGCCATCTGCAATCACATGGGGCCAATCGTTAGTAAGGTTGTTACCAAAGTTAGGTTATACCTTACTGCTTGCCTTAATAGATTTACTTTATTTTCGTGTGATGTTAATTATTGGAAGAACATGTCTATAAAATATTATAATGTTGAGTCCTATTTACTTAGGTGGTTTCCAAATTTAATTTTCTAGTATAGCTATGGGGATGAAATTATTTTTGACACATTTTATTCTTAATTTTACAACAAATTACCCTTAAATATGTCTTTCGAGTTGTTTCAAAAAATTTATGCTCTATTTGGCATGTGCCCCTCCCCCATGACTAAGCTGAACACTTCAGGTTCAAGTAGGTTCAAACAAAATGAAAATCGGAGTACCAATGAGCGAGTTATGGATATGAAAGAAAGTGATGTGTAATTGTGAGTCATAGAGAGGAATTTGAAAAAATTCCCTTGCGTGAATAGTTTCAAATGATGTTGATTAGCATAGGGGGGTCACATATATATATTTTTATCGAAGTTAGGGCACTTAGAGAATGTACCGAATTTTTAATATTTTCTTTTGAAATTAAATGATGTAAACTAAGGACATCTAGATGATTGTTAAAGGGTTCCAAGGTAATTCAACTAGTTCTAAAGGCATGAAAATTATGATGGTGTGGGATTTATCAATAAGAACCTTGAATGGTAGAGAAAAAGGCTATGTGATGGTTCATAGGAACGTTGAATTGGAGGGATAGTAATAAGGGAAATAAAATCATTGGCAATATGCTAAGGATCATAAATGGTATGTGGAAGATGGGTCATGAGTGCAAATTACAAAAAATATGCAAGTGGGTCCTCCCCAAAGCAGGTTCCAACCTTTAATGCCCTTGTGTAACCACACTTAAAAGTGTTTGTGGACACTTGAAGGGTTAAATGTAATCCACACTGATTCCACAAAACACAAACATGTAAATATCACTGGAATGAGGTAAGAATTCTATGTTACACATGACACGAGCTACAATTACACTAATAGTGAGATGAGACAAACTATGGAAGGGATTTTAGAGATTGGGACATGAGGTAACTGACCTAGGGCATAGTGAATCCTACATGTAACGCATGATTAAGGTGTCATTAACCCATCGTTCTAAGATGAGGACCAAGTCCATTCCTTTGATCAGTGACACCGCATTGTTTCATCCCATGATGAGCGACTATGAGAGTACTAGAAAACCAAGGTGTATGATCACTTGGAATTTTATTCAAGGGAGGAGTGATTTTTGTTTTGTGGCACTTCCTTTGTTTTTTTCTCTTTCTTCTCTTTTTTTATTGCTGAATCCAAAGAAGCCGCCAACCTTTAGGCATGGGTGCATGTCTTTCTAGTGGGACCCCCTAGAACAACATTGGATTTTTAAGTGCCTTTTGATTGCTCTTACTCCCATTTTTCATTAGATCTACAAGGATTTTAGTACAACCACGTTCGATGACAACTCCCACAGATGTCACCAAACAGAATCTGCAAGTTCCCTTGATGTCACACCCTAATCATTCCCTCTTGGTCCATCCTTCTTCATTTTGAGTACAATGAAGACAAAATTAATTTAATTTTTAAAAATGTCAAGAATATCATTGTACCCTTGATCAGAACCTCTTATTTGTAGAATGGATGAGTGGGTGTAATGGTCACTGTCCACATAATTGATCACTCAAGACTCAATAACATAGTACACACCTCAACCAACAAGCCACATGAGTGTTTTATTGGTAGATGAGATTACTTATAAAAATGTAAAAAGACAAAAATAAAAAAATATAAAACAAGAAATTGAAAAATGAAAAATCGGAAAACAAAAAAGTTGTAAATTTGAAGAAAATGCAAAATATTTATTAATCTTGCTTGTCATTAAAATGGGGGATATCGCCCATAACTAAACAGTTGAGGATGGAAAATATTAATAAATGAAAGGTGAGGATCCTTGCATGTTGGAAATATTAGGACCTGGCCATACTTACCTCATCAGGGTTCACACACCTGATTATAATAAGCATAGTGGGGTAATTTATAAGATGTAGCTTTTAGATAATGAGTTGACTTACTATGATAATTGGGACTGTTAGATGGTATGCAAGGATCAGGATGTCATCCTCCATGGTTGTATTCATTGTGTCGTATGGTTGTTGGAGTGTTAATTGGTGGCCTTGATGAGGTAACATGAGGTGTTGGGTTCAAAGAGAAGGCTGCACCACAGTGTTGGACTTGTGCTGAGTTGGAGGATGCAGTGACCTTGGAATTGTGTTGTCCCTTCCTATGGTCGTTTCTAAAGAAGGGACACCTTCAATGTTGCTGAGGTCTCTCACTGCTGTTGGCAATAGTAGCACAAGTAATGTTTGGGGGTTGTTGCTGTGGTGCCAACACCTTAGGAACAGTTGGTGGCGATGTAAAAGGAGGGAAAGGATGAGAATCTTGAAAATTAGGAGAAGTGTAAGGTGCACAAGGCAGTGGTTGTGTTGAGGACATGGGCTGATAGTATTGAGGAGAATGATAATGCAGTGAGATAGAGTATGTTGGCCTAGTTGGAGAAATAGGATATTAGACTAGATAAGCGTTTAGATTCAGATGATATGAAGGGTGACTCTAGTTTAGGGGTGGCTTCCCCCATGACTAGGATTGTTGCCACTGTGATCGAACACAAAATTTCTGTATGAACTCGAGATGTAACATGCTTCCCTAATGCTCATATAAATGTAACAAGATTGGGCATTAGCCCTTAGGGTTGCATTCATACGGGTCATTGGCAGTTGAGCTCTTATTTTCCTTATCCCTTATTTCTGATTGTCTAATGATACTTTGTCCTGCTTCTCGGTTTGTCAAAACTCTATCTCCAATGATATCGATATATTCTCCACACTTTTTATGCATCCATTCCAACATCTTATTGATCTTTGCCTTGACTTCCTCTAATGATTGTTGTATAGGCAAAGATGATTCTTTCCCCTTGTGGTAGGTTGATTTCTCCTTTTTATGATTATGGACCTTTGTTAAGTTGAGATTTTGGTCCCGTTGATGTTTTT